>MU121001.1:41145-67739 GCA_014904835.1 Paxillus ammoniavirescens | reverse complement strand
CATCCCCCATCACTCCCCACTATCTTCCCCCATCCCTTTCCACCATCTCCAGCATCCCCCATCACTCCCCATCCCTCCTTCCTCATCTCTAGCACCCCCCATTACTCCCCATCTCTCTCCAGCATCTCCCAGCACTTCCCAGTCTCTGTGCCCAACTGGGAGAGCTGGGGCCTTAATCATGGCAAAGGGCTGGTTTGCTGATGTTACCAGCTGGGCGGGGATATGGGCAGTGCAGACAAGGAACAGGTGGGTTCAAGGACCTGTAAAACAAGAAGGGGAGCTCCGTGCAAGCTAGGGTGTAGATGTGGGTGAATGGTGATCTCATGGGTAGGACAAGGGAGCCTGTGGTGTAGTGCTGTGTGCATAGGGAATCCTGGTTCCCTACACCGGAATCTGACAACAGCACCTAAGGATTGTGTTGTGTTAGCATTCACTCAGTCTCAGCCAATGGGATTATATCTTTGTCTTGTCTCAACCATCCTGTTTTCTTATGTTTGATTTAATTTATTTAATAATAATAGTCTCCGATCAACCCATGTTCTCACAGTGTTTATCTAGGAACATCAGTTTTTGCCCCCGGTGATATGGAAGAATAATAATTGTAGTTAGCTATTGACATCTACGGTGCTATCATCCTAGATGCTTCCTTGCGTCTGAAACAAGCAAGCCATTTTTCGCCACCGTTTCTCTCAACCTTTTTGCCTTCCTCCGTGCTGTTGTACACTGCGTCAAGGACAGCACCGGAGCCTTGTTCCCTGAGCTCGGTTTCGGAGACGCTCTCGAATAATGGGAATGCATCAAGATGGGTATTCATCCACTCATGGAGATCACGAACGTCAGTGATTGTGTAGATTATCCCGCCAGGCCGCAGTACATATGCGTATTCCGCAAGGAGCGTGGGGGAGATGATGCGAGCCTTATGCTTGCGAGCTTTGAAGTGGGGATCAGGGAACAAAAAGAATAAGGCCGATAGAGAGTGCTTGGGGAAGAAATTCGGGAGGAATTTCATGGCGTTAGCACGGATTACAGAAACATTTTGGTAGTGAGGTGTAGTCGTAGATAGTGACGTCGGTGATGGAACAGGAGCGACGGATGTCGTGCGGAGTGCGGCGATACGATCTTGAACGTATTGTGTGACTTGGACACGGATCTCCATGCCTGTGGCAGTGAGGATGCGGAGTGAAGGTCCCGTAACGCATGTCAGGCAGCGGGGGAAAGGCTCACCGAGCATCAAAGTATCTGGGAAGAGAGGGGCCAGTGCTATGAGCAGGCCGCCGAATCCGCACCCGATGTCGGCGAACTCTGGCGTTTTTCCGGATGCTGCAAAGGCTGGGTAGTGTTCACTCCAGTCAATTGCTTCGAGAGAGGAAGGGTAATCGAGGGCGTGATCGGAAAAAGGATTCGCGTGGGCCCGCTGACGATAGTGTTTTTTCTGGAAGACAGCAACAAAATGAGATGCATGAGAGACTACCGCATCATGATGGACACCTGACTTGGGGTAAGAGGGAGTTTGTTTCATGGGGTGGATGGGCGAGCCTCTTCCGTTTTCCCATCCTGAGCTAGAGTCACTAGTAGAGGGTAGTTACAGCGTAAAGTTGCGGCGGCGGGGGTTGCTAGAAGTTAGACCAATCGAGAAGATATTGACGTTCGTCGTTTTATCTGTCGAAATTTACATGCTCACGGTGCTATGGGCTACCCGAAGAGGCAGTGCCAAATAAAACATGGAATAAGAAAACCAAAACATAATTGATAACTTTGGACCATTTATACATCATACATATGGTACGGTCTTTTCAACTGTTCCAAGGTCACAGGGAATTTCTAATAACGCAACTCGCAGTTGACCAGGTTTTGGCAACATGCCTGGATCTAGATCACTAAATGTATTACCGACATTCCAACCAACAAGCAATTCGGAAACCCAAAAGTGTTGGAGAAGGATCTAAGTGCCAATACGACCTATGTGAGGGTATTCACCACCGGTCTCTGCCGCCACTGTGGTTGTCATGGCCGCCACCTCCGCCATACCTCGAGCCGCCACCACCTCCTCGGCCTCGACCACCGCCATAGCGACCTACGCTCCGTCAGAACACGGTACATGAAGTTCGAGACATCACTCACTTCGACCACCACCTCCACTGTACATCGCCATTTCCTCCAACTGAGCAGGTACGTTCGCCTTGGCTTCCCGCAAGATGTTAATCAACTCTCGGGCGGACTTCGAATTGTCAGTAGTGAAGTACGTGTACGAAGTACCCTTCATTCCCGCACGCTACAGGGATATCAGCACAGAACAGGAACAAGTGAAACGAGGCGGTACGACGCACCCCAGTACGACCGATCCGGTGGATATAATCTTCGCAGTTGTTAGGGAAATCGTAGTTCTGTCAAGTAATCAGTGATACGAAAGACCCCATGAACAAGAAACCCACGATAACGTAGCCAACATCCTTCACATCTTGATGCAAGGAAGAGGGTCAAGGGCGCACATGGAGCACATACAGGATCAATACACACACACAGCACAAGATACAAGCGCTTCTGCGGACCGGACACAGCGCCAAACCCGTTAGCAATTTACCATGCCCTCGATGAGAAGCACTTGAAATTACTGCCAAACCTTGCAAGTTGCTCACGTTCATGTGCGCCTAGTCCCAGTCGGAGCGCTTGCTGAAAGAAAGGGACGCACCTAAACCACGTGAAGCGACATCCGTGGCGATCAATATCGGGGAACGACCTGCTTTGAATTCCCCAAGCACCCAATCACGCTCGCGTCTAAACAATATTGAGATACAAACTATGCCAAATAAAAGAGACGCACTGCTCTTTGTCGCCATGGATGGCAAGGGCAGGCCAGCCATCTTGTCGGAGGTATTTTGTGATGTCGTCCGCAACTCTTTTTGTCCCTACAAAAATAAGGACTTTGGCGTTTTCGGAGCTGATTTGATCGAGGTGCTTGATCAACTTCGCTCGCTTTTCGAAATCGCTACAGACCTCAACGATCTGTTGGATATTGTGGTTCGCGGTCAGCTCCATGGAGCCAATGTTGACCTGGATCATATCTTTGAGGAAGTCCTATGTAATACGAGTTGTTAGCGACATAGGCTAATCAACTCAAACCCAACGCCCACATTAGCCAGCTTCTGTACGTCCTTCGGCCAAGTGGCGCTGAACATGAGCGTTTGACGATCTGGACGAATCTGCGAAACAATTTTCCGTATCTGGGGTTCGAAACCCATGTCGAGCATGCGATCGGCCTCGTCCATCACGAGATAGGTAACGCGGCGAAGATTGGTCTTTTGCGTCTCAAGCATGTCGATGAGTCGACCCGGCGTTGCGATGACGATCTCCACCCCACGTTGCAAGTCGCGAATTTGAGGGCCTTTGGGAGCACCTCCGTAAATAGCGGTGTTACGGATACGAGAGCTTGTCCTGCCCGAAATATCCACTATAAATACCGCAGTTAACATAATGTTTGCGTGGCTTACCCAAATTTCGTGCACTCCTGCTGAATCTGAACAGCAAGCTCCCGGGTGGGAGCCAATACCAGGGCTATGGGACCATCTCCACTCGTCAAAAGTGGTTGACTGGGACACAGATCAGCTGGTGTGCATTCCACAATTATGAATACCTACGCATTGATATGCAGCATGGCTGGGAGAGCAAATGAAATTGTCTTGCCACTGCCTGTCTGCGCAATGGCAACAACGTCTCTACCACTTAGTGCCATAGGCCAAGCTTGGCACTGGATTGGCGTTGGTGCAGAGAAGCCTTGAGCACGGATGGAGGACATGATGTACTCCGGAAAACCTGCTTCATCGAAGGACCTGACCGGTCGGGGCATGCCGCGACCTTGAACCTGGATGAAAGGTGTAGGGATCCCGTGTCATCATGGCAACGTGTGCATAATTACCTTTATTTCCTTGGTACGTCTGAACTCTTCGACCTCTCGCTCACTAAGCGCCGAGATACGTTTGTCCTCGACATAGAAATTCTTCTCGAAACGCTCCAACTTCTGGGTCGACCAGTCGATAGAGCGCAAGCCACCTCCGAGATTGCCCATTCTGTCGTCATGGCCTCCCCAGCCTCCACCGCCATGACCGCCATATCCGCCACCATATCCGCCTCCACTGTAGCCATTACCATGACTCTGGTGAGTCATCATGATGAGTGAAAGAACCAACGAGATAAAATCAAACCTCACCATTGTTACAGTAATCTAGAAAATCGGAAGCTGAAGTCACAGACTAGAAAGACGGAATACCGATGTCGTGGTGAAAGAAATGTGAAGTCAAGACGAGACAGAGGTAGTGAAAAAAATCGTCAAACACGCGCAAACACCTCCAAGGTGTTACGTAACAGTACGACTCAACATTGACCAGGCCTGCATCAAGCAGTTAAAATTAACTCAGTGCTACTTATAAGGCTGTGCAGTAGACTGTGTGAAACCCTCCAAGGGTTTCACTCAGACGCAATAACAGAAAAGGAAGAAAACTGCATGTCTACTCTAGATAAACGATGTTCTACATAAACTTCCTTTCGTGGGAATTGTGATATTATATTGTTGGCTTGTTGATTTGGGTATCACAGTGGCGATCGTGCAGAGGGACGAGCAGATATCTCTAAAGACTTCTTAGTCTTGGTTGCAAGCGCTGATGAGAGGGTTCACGTACGAAGGAGGGAACGACGGCGCTCACATGACGACGCATGGTTTACGAAGATGGGTTGATTTCTTGCTCGAGGGTTCATCGGGATATCGAGCAAGCATCTCCTTCACGAGGTCTTGGAACACATCAGATACGTGCCAATTCCGTTTGGCAGAGGTCTCGTAGAAGGGAATGCCCCAACGCGCGACTAGGGACTGGATCGTGTTCCGTGAGACTTCGCGCTCGCTCACCAGATCTAGCTTGGTTCCAACGATAAAAATGGGAATACTCTGCACATCACGTCAGGACAGCTGTCTTATTATGCTTGGCTGGAATGGCTGCTCACCGTATCTCCACCCTTGATGCGATATATCTGTTGACGAAGATTGTCTACTTCACGGAGGCTCGCCTCTTGAGTAAGGCTGCATAGTGAATAAGTAGCAAGACTTAACGGGTAGTAAATACGATACCTGAAAACCAGCACGAAACCCTGACCGGACTAGTCAGACAAAACAAGTGGGTAAGAGAGGCATTCTGTTTGTAAGAAACGAGGTTCTACCTTGATGTACAGTCCTTTCAATGCAGTGAATTGCTCAGCCCCAGCGGTGTCGAGTACTTCAAGCTGGGCGGCAAATGTCAGAGAGGTGTTCCCAGGAAGAGACGGGGTGCAGGCGGAACACACACGGACTCACCGAAGTTTTGACACCATCAATTTCAACCACACGCCTGTATGCTTCTGGGTATGTCTTTGGTGAAGAAAGAAGCGATGGGCATCAATAACGGGAGCTACCTTCAATGGTTGGGTCGTAGTTCTCCAGAAAGACATCTTGCATGAATCGCACGGTAAGTGCCGACTTTCCTACCCCGCCAGCTGGATAGGAGATTATGGCTGGCCACTTAAACAAGTAGGTAACGTACGCACCACCTAAAACCACAACATTGAAGTGTCTCATATCCCTGGACATGGACGAAAATGCAGGCTATGTGTAAGTTGAAGGGATGATAGATGTGGGAAGTATGTGGGAACATGCACGAATGTCGTGGGCTTGATTTAGAGTTTCCGTCAGATGGCCGGGAAGCGTTTAGAACACTCAGCGCCGAAGACCACGCAGACCAAACAAGTGGCTAGATAATGAATCAAGTCCTATGACTCCAGGAGGTTGGGCTGGTGGGCGGGGAAGAAAGGAGTACCAATACGATAGGGTACAACTCAACATGCAAAGTCGAGCTACCGATAATGGAGACCCTAGTGCAGAAAAGTACCAAAGGTGTGAAAAGCTACTACAGTGGACGTCGTCTTCCTACAGCTTGTAATTAAAGATTCAATATTATTTTCTGTGTTAGAAATGTGATAATTATGTAATTGCGTCGACACGATTCACGACGGTTCACGACACGCCGCTTTTCTGTACCGTACATCCATGCCTCGCCCACGTGTTTTCTTCGACTTTTCCATCGGGTCAGAACCTGTAGGAAGGTAGGGACGCTCTTCTAGATCATCGGGCACTCTGAAATGGCTGTCCCAGGGTCACATTTGAACTATTCAACGATACCGTACCAAAAACTGCAGAAAAGTGAGTCATTCTTCAGGCCTTCAGGTGCCATACCTCTAGAGACATTGATGACCCTCAGCTTTCGAGCATTATGCACAGGAGAGAAAGGTTCATCTGCCGTCTCCGAGTGCCCACTCTACTATAAGAACAGCATTATCCACCGGTCGATTAGGGATTTCATGATACAAGGAGGAGGTGCGACTTTAATGAATGTAAATGTTGCTTGCTGCTTACTTTAAACAAAGATTTTACCAAGCACAATGGCACCGGAGGAGACTCTATCTATGGTGGAGTCTTTGCGGATGAAGACCTCTCCAGGCCTCTTGACATGGAAGGGTGTGTCTAGTAGGCCGTCTTCTTTATCACCAATCTCTAACATGTTCGTAGGCTTCTATGCATGGCCAATAGAGGACCCGATACCAATGGATCCCAGTTTTTTATAACCCTTCGAGAGTGCCCTCACTTGAATGGCAAGTACCGCTCCCTGACGCTCCCGCTGTCACTGAACGCGCATCAGGTAAACATGTCACTTTTGGCAAAGTTATCAGCGGATGGGATAGTGTAGTGAAAAAGCTGGTGCAAGTACCTGTGGATGAAAAGGATAGGCCACAAAGCCCAATTGTAATATCAAATTGCGGTGAACTGGAGCTCAGAAAAGCCAAGCTGACTGAAGCTACCAAGTGTGCGTATGGGCACCTCCCGTTGTTGACAGTATCACCATCTCTTTGTTCTAACTGCACCTTGCCAGCTAAAGAAGGTCATGCAAACCGCAAGCGCCGCGAGGGCCGCTCACGATCACGAAGCGTAGGCCAAGAAAAGACTCAACGCCGTCGCAAGAAGTCGAAACACACGCCAAGCGCAGAGACAGAGCCGAATACCACGGACAGTCCAAAGTTGGTGGAAAATGGCACTATACAAGAGACAGAGGAAGAGTATGATGCACGACTAGAACGCGAAGAGCGTGAGAGGATGGCGGAAGCAAAGCGTAGAGAGCTGGAACGCATTCAACAAATGCATGAACACACATATGCAGGTCATAGAAGCGTCCGCTTCAAAGGTATGCACGTTTAAACTTGCGCTCAGATGCCCCATCTGGCGCGTCACTGAACACTAAATCTATCATAGGTCGGGGACGAATGAAGTTTGTCGATCCAGAACTACATCAACGACGCTAACACGATACGAAACCTTGCTTGCCTATCTTATTATACCGGGTTGCGTGAGGTCGCGCAGCCAGAACCCGTCCAAGTGTAATGTGTAGCATGGCATTCTCGATATGATAGAAGCATAAAAAGATCTACACAGAAATCTCAGCTACCTGATCGGCAATACTCTCAACTGTCAAGTCTCCCTTGCTTTCCTTCTGATCATCACCCTTTGCAGCCCCTGATTTTGCGCCCGCTGCATTGGCAAAGCTGAAGGATGGCCTAACATTGGCGGAAGGAGCAGGTGAAGTAGGCGAGCTGGAAGTGGAAGGGTTGGTCGACGATGGTGCTCTGGTAGCATGTGCTGGACCTCGTTCAGTCGCCTGCCTAGAGCTTGTACGAGACATTGAGTCCTGAGGGCCACGATCCTTGGGGATTTCGCGCTCCTTTTCAAGGCGGGAAGTGACTTCACGTTCCTTGGAAGAAACATCCACTGGCCTTCAAAATGTCAGATCAACAAGCGACAATTTACTGGAAAGAACTCACTTCGCAGCACCGAAAGGATTTGCTCTGGGAGCACTGGGGTTGGAGGCCAGCTTCGGAGAAGACAGGGGTGATGGACTCGTGGAACCTGTGGAAGAACGAGGTAGTAGCTCAAGCTTTTTGCGGCTCATTTGGGGAGTAGGGGGAGTGGAGCTGCTTGCTGTGGGCAAACACATTCAACCATGGAAAACAAAAGTAAAAGCAATATCGCCACTGACGTGAAGCACCACCCGGGGCCTTCCTCGCGCGCCAATCGCCTTCATCGAGTCCGTCCCGTGTGTGAGCAGAGTCGAATTTACCTCTGACGCTACCAAGCTTTCCATGCACTGGGTCTTCTGGTGAAGCCTTGAACTTGCTCCCCATCGACCAGTGTTCCTCTCTGTCCGCAGCGCTGATCTGACCTTCGGGGGTGGAGGGCCCAGGGCCTCTCCGACGACCTGGAACCTCTGGCTCAGGTAATTTTGCTACTGGTCGCGATGACCTCCAATCGTTAGCCCCATCAGAGGCACCTGGTGGTGGAGGAGCGCGCTCTCCCGGTGGTCCGTCGAAGCGACGCCGTGATGTCTCGCGGGAATCTCCAAAAGAGGGAAGAGGGCCGTCCCTGCGCCAACTCCCAGAGAATTTGGTGTCTTCCTCGACAAAAGGACCCCCAAATCCTGATTTTTCTTTTGCTAAAGACAATTTGAGGTTACTTAAGACACAAAGTTGCCATCATGGTCAACTCACGGGGCTCTGCAACGCTCACTCGGATTGTGCGACCTGAGAAACTCTAAGACTAATTGAGGACTACATTTGGCTTGAATGGGTTGGGTACTTACAGTTCCTGTCCGCAACAAGGCCTCTTTCAAGGCATCTAGCTCCGCAAACTCGATGTAACCAAAGCCCTTAGGCTTATCATCGCGGTCTTTGATTATTTTTACGGACTTGGTCTATTGCGCAGTCATTAGCATTCCCAAACTTCTGTTAAGCAAGCTGCATACTTTATGGGGGCTGAAGAAGTCCTCCAATTCACTTTCAGTGATATCAAACGCAAGATTTCCGACAAATGCGGTGAAGGGAGGTTGAGTTGGCAAAGGAAGATCTTCCCGAGGGGGGGCGAACTGACGATCAGCTGGATTGCACTTAAATCGGTGGGAAGTTCGCAAGCTCAAGGTAAAACATACGTCTAGAAGGCCCGAAGTCATCTCGTCTGCTGAAGCGATCACCGGGGCGTGACGACCTGTCCTCGTCTGTCTTCAGCGAAGCTGTAACAAGTCAGACGAGATAAGCCCATGTACCCAAATTATAGGTAGCAGGTTACTCACGGGCTGTCGGAAGAGCGTCCATTTCATCGGCCCATGAGCCTAAAGCTGTTCGCGAGTTCAGTCCGTGTAAATGGGGGTAGTGTACAAAAACCGATGCGAACTGTTATCACCGAGAAACTCATTGAGAGACATCTTGGATGCCTTAGATTTTTTGGGCGCTGTCCAACAGTGAATAATTGGATCATAAAAAGGCAGGGAAGCTTACCCATGATTGAAAGTATGCAGAAGCCTCTTTGTGATACTTTGTATCTTGGTCTGTTCGCTGTCACTGTATAGGAAAAGCGGCTCAAGGGAAATTACTTTGCGGTAGATATCGGCATGCCTTTTCCCACGCTTCGACTGACCTGAAACAGTAAACATTCACTTATCGTAGTCCGGGGCCAACACGAGCGCCAGCATGATCCTCCTCGAGGTAAGCCAGCAGTCATTCAAGACGAACAGATCCAGTGCAAACTGACGCATTAACAGTCACATAATGTTATCATACAAACAACTCTTATTGACAAGGCTGTCAAGTAGGTTTGCAAGCCTGTTGCTACATTGCACCTCGCTGATCGATGAACCGCAAGACCATCATCTCTCGATGTCCTGTTCGTAGATTTTGATGGAGTCAGATTCCACTTGTCAACACCTGAGAAGAAGACCGTGGTTCAGCTCTCAATGAACATCCGTTGCTGGGACGAACTTGCTGCGTATGGTGCACTGGACGTGCTGAGACGCGAATACGGCTCCCTCATCCGGGCCCAGACTGAGCCAGAGTATAATATTAGTCTTGATATTGACCTTGAGCAACTCCCGGCGGACGAAGGTACGCGTTTGATGTTGACTGTAACCCTTTCTAATGAGTCGTCAGCGAGTCGAGAGGCACTCATCAAATCGATCTCTCTTTTAAAACGGAATGCCCTCGCGGCCCCATTTGAATTAGCTTTCCGTCAACAGAAGCAGCTTGAGGCCTCAGGAAGCTCGCTTGGGGACCTGATGCAGATCCACTATCGCGATGAGGAAGCTATCTACGTCCGAGCATCGCCGGATCGAGTCACCGTCATATTCTCCACCATCTTCCGAGAGGAAACGGACAGGATTTTCGGTAAGGTATTCTTGCAGGTGAGCTTCCCGTGCCGTGGTCGGTTTGATCTTCTGTTGACGTCGCTTCAAGGAATTCGTTGATGCTCGCCGTCAGCCTAGCATTCAGAACGCTCCACAAGTACTCTACACCAACCGCGATCCCCCTCTCGAAATTCGGGACGTACCTGGTCTTCGCGATTCCGAAGATATTGGATACGTCACCTTCGTTCTCTTCCCTCGTCACTTCGCCAAGCCCGATGTATCTTACAACACAATCTCGCACATCCAGCTGTTCCGCGATTACCTCCACTATCATATCAAGTGTTCAAAGGCTTACATGCACTCTCGCATGCGCCACCGTGTGGCAGAATTTCAAAAGATCCTCAACCGTGCAAAGACAGAGGTAGCCGCCACTGAACGCAAAACTGTCACGTAAGTCGTCTATATGATATTGACCCGGAACGTTCTAAGAGAACCGCATACCCAGCGGCAGGACCATGGTAGTACGTTAAGGTGGAGGGTTGCTGAGCATTCTGTACTGGCAGCCGTATGTACTACATTATACGAAGGAGACATTGTCACTAGTAGCCACTTTCACGCATGCTTCAATGCTGCTTGGCTCCGTTAGGTTGTAACTTATATTTTTCTTTGTCGCGCTTGGTCTCACGCCAAAACTTGAGGCCTTCTTTTCTTGAGCATGGACACTGAACTAGCGGCTACTGACGACACGACCGCATATACCCATGGTACAGACACGGAGCCTACGATACGAATAACAAGACAAGGAAAACTGCGGGTCTGGGTGAAAAAAGCGCTAGACTTTTTTCAAGTGTGTTTCTTCGCTTCACAGCCAGCTAATGGTGACCCACTATCACAGGCGTACCCAGACAAACCACTCGTTCTATATTCATCACCAGTTGATGTAACCACTTCAACAATTCCCAGGCTGGTGTCCGTAGTTGAGATCATCAAACGCGAGTACTTGAAAGGACTGGACATCTCAGCGGGTAATCTCTTTGGCCTTCATCAATACAATCAACTTCTGTTTGAGCAGCAAGAGGAGAATTCGGCGGAAGATGGCGAGAATAGGAGGGACGCAATACTGCTTGCACTCGATGGTCACTCACAGTGCGTCAGCTGCCGATGAACACACGTCTCCACTGATGCATTGTGACAGCGTGAAGCAGAGAATCGCACCGCATATGAAGATTACTCTGTCCACCAAGGCAATTCCTGACAGGCACGAGAAAAGAGAGACGTGAATTAATTATATTGTTGAGGAGACTATGTCCTCGTGCTGACGGTTTTGGTTTGCAGATATCAGACACCAGCGATGCGCCGACTCTCGAAGACCACCAAGGCCAGGATGAGGAGACGGGCCAAAAATCAGAGCGAAAATGTTGAAATGGTGTAGTTTTTGTGCGAATGTTTACTATAACTGGGATATTCTTTGACGTAATCTTGTGGCGAGTTTATTGTGAAATTTGATAGGGAGTTGCTTCGTTGTATTTCGACAAAGCGGAACTGTAGTCGCTCATATCATTTCTGCAATCCCGCCTCCCCGGGTAAGTGAAAGCGTTTTGAGGCTTCGTCGTTTTGCTATATTATCTCCTCAAATCGCAACGATATCGTGTCCGTCCCTCTTTCTGTCCTGTCGCAAAGCTGCCGGTGGATCTCCGACATTTTTGTAGTCTAACTGAGCTGCGCGCATGCCTCGCCGCACTTCTAACCGCACCATCATTTCCTCTGACGCGACGCCTCAAGTCCCTTCCGTTGTCCCCCAGGCACTAGGAACCCCTCACGACTCCAATATTCACCAGCTCCGACAACATTGGAAATGGGCTGCTTTCTGTCAATTCTTCTTCACGTTCAATGCTCTCTTTGCCATGAATGACGTTACTCTCATCGTGAGTCTCGTGCCAGATACTCGAGATTCAGGTAGTTGATCTAATCTCTTAAAGGATGTCGAGAACGACTTGGCGCACTCGACAAACAGAGTCCTGTCACGTATCATGCAACGCCTGCTCATAACCGTGACCCAGGACAGGAAAATAACGTGAGTGTTCACCCATCGCGTCAAACTCCTCGCCTTACGCCGACTGGCGTTCTATGACTAGGGCCGATAACTGGCAGAACGTCTTGCGACGTCAGTACTCAAGGAGGGACCCAGAAGCTAACCCCATTGGGCCTATGTCGCAAGCTCAGCCTTATATCGCGGAGTCGTCCCGAGCGTCCACTGCCCCGCCTGTTCATTCCCATCTTCCCTCAGAAGCGTTACTCGATGAAGGGAAGGACAGCAACAACGAAGCACCAGAAGACCGTCGCGCCGGAGTATCCTCTCTTGATGGTACACCCGCCGATGTCCAAGAGTTGGCCGAAGATGCACACCATAAACCCGATACAAAAGTTGAAGATCAGGAGATCGCGCCTGACGCATTCCAAGAGCCAGATAAACAGATTGATTGGCTGGATCTTCCAATGCTCACAAAGCTCGAGTCACTGCACACCTTGGCAGAGTGGCAGTTCCAGAATCCGCACAGGTTCCGTCAACAAATGAAAAGTGAAGATGAACAAGCTACGTGGGTGCGTGGGGGCACGAGAGTCTGTTTCTGTTCTTGACCGGCTGTACCTTTCCTATACAGCGTATCGAACCTATTGGGTATGATGCTAAGAGAAATGCATATTGGCTTATTGGTGGTATGTCATAATATCGTTTGAGCTCAAAGACGTGAGGAATGCTGAACGACATCATGACCAGGCGACCGACTTTGGATTCAGCGGGAATTTTCTAGAATAAATCTGAAGCGTAAGCGTAAGCCTGAAGGTGGCGGCAACACAAGAAACACGGGGAAGAAGGCGCAGTCTCAAGCAGCCAAACGTCAAAGGATCCATCTAGAACAGAGCACCGTCGAACAGCCAAGCCCCACGACACGACACTGTTCCCGGAAATCACAGCCTCAATCATCTCCTGGTTCCAGAGGTCGTGCTGCAAAGACCCGCGCTAACCAGAGACTGGACGCACATGCTAAAGATCTCGCGGAGTTCCAGCGCCAAATGGCGAGTTTCTCTCGAACTGGAGGCACAGCCGCTCAGACTCCTAGGAGACCCACCGGGATACGCGTCAGCGCGAGACTACGAGGCACAGCTGTTGAAGAGGAAGAGTGGCAAGAGTTACCCGAAGAGTGGTTAGCCACGGGCGACCCGAATAGGGACAGGGAACCACAACCCAATTCCTTCCCACCAGCTAGCCAGAAGAAACCGAAAACAGGCTTGGAGAGTGACGTCGATTCAATCAGTGACCTCACTGAACTCAGCGATGATGGGGATGAGGAGGTAGAAGCTGGAGCGGATGTAGATAAGAAGACGGGCCTAGTGAGCGAGGAGGCACAACCTCCATCAGGGCACAGAAACGTACAAGATGGCACAGCCATGGAAGGTCATGTCGAGGTAGACCCAGTTGACCAGCAGGACGAGCGACGCGACATAGATGAGGATTTGCCACCCTCGCTTCCTGAAGACTTCGTGGAGTGGGAAACGGTCAGTTTACCTCCAGCGTGATGAGCTATCGCTCATACCAACAATCGACAGATATGTGTCACTCTGGAAGAGTGGGAAAGCATCGGACAGCTCTTCGAAAAAGCAACTCACTATGCTGAAAAGGCACTGCATAAAGCATTATCACAGAACATCGTGCCCATTATAACATCTGAACTCAAGGTACAGCTTTCTTGATGCGATCAAATATAAAATCCGATTTCTGACCTTCTCCCAGGAAGTTGAGAAAAAGAGGCGCATGGAGGAGGCTGTTGTGCACCGCAAACGCTCATCCCGCATTGCCATCAAGGAGATTGAGAAAAATGAGGAACGTGCAGAAATGAGAAGGCGTGCGGAAGAGGAGGAGAAGATGGGTCGAGCGCGAAGACTGGAGGCTCGTCAGCAAAAGGAACAAGCTGAGCAATTGAAGAGGGAGAACGCACGGGAGCAACGTAGAAAGGAACGTGAACTTCGAGAACAGCGAATGGCTGCAACACACGAAGCGAGCCCAAAGTACGTTCTTTGCATGTCCACATCAGTCTTGGTCCTGACGACAAACGACAGGATAGAGACTACCATCGATATAGTTGGCCGAGCTTCGCCTTCCACTGCACAACAACCTCTTGGACGGGGCACAAATTCTCTCACTTCGAGTGCCGCCCCGATAAATGGCACAGGTAGCGGGTCCCGTACGCCTGCTGAGAACTGGGAACTCGATTGTGAAATTTGTGGACGGAGGGGCTTTAACCAGGTAATGTTCATTGGCCCACCTCTCAGCGCTTATGCCAAGCTTTCGCAGGACGATGGTGTTCCGATCATGTGCTGTGGTACGTGTGCCAAATGGCAACACATCATGTGCCATGACAAGCAGGATGCAATGGTTAACCGCCCCAAGCGCAATTGGGATGCTGAAGACTTTGTCTGTCAACAATGTCGTCTCAGAAAGTCCAGGGGCTCTTCTTCTAGCAGTTCCGCTGGCTTCCTTCCGGTGGGAGTGAATAATCCAAGAGGATATGTGTCTGGCTCTCAGCCGTATTACGGTCAGCCAGAAAGCTATCCTAGGATTCACCCCAACAATGACTACTATCCAGACACGTTGCCCAGTGGACGATATCCGTACGAACCTCAGTCTGACGTGCGGTCATCTGCCCCATTACTCCCGTCACAATCCTATCTTTCACAGTCGCGCTCGGGAGGCGTCACATTCGCGCATTATCAGCCCCAGCAAGGCGGTTTCTCGACCTCGCGGCCAACGTATTCAGTCGAGGACGGCACTCGGCCACAGCAAACCCGGTACTCCCATTCCATATCGCCCCATCCAGTGCCGGCCACCGGAGTGACTCCACAAGTAAGTCCACCACCGATGTTCTAACAATCACTTCACTGATTGTTTACTGTCAGTCACACTCTTTGGCCCATACATCTCCTGCTCATGCCCATGAACAATGGCAGTCCTCTTCTTCGTACCCTCGCACTAGCAACTCCTTTGCTACGAACGGAGCTCCTACACCCTACACGCAGGGTGTTGAACCATACTACATTGGCCACGCCAGCAATGGTATTGCCCACATGCAATACTCTCAGGTACGAACAGCCAACAGTCAGGCCATGGGGCAGTACCCGGGGTTTCAGCATGCTACACCGTACCAGCCCAGTAAATAGGAGGTCCCTCTGTTTCCTTGATTCACCGGTAGTGGATATTGTGTTCAATTGATTTATTGTTGTTCGGTACCACGCGGACACCGTGGATAACGCATAACTGAAGCTTCATAGAGAATACAAGGGTAATATGGGGGTGCGGGATTGACGGTGATACTATCGAATTGTTTCATACATCTTGAACGCGGGAGAGGTGAAAGGAAATGGATCATCATCTGCGGTGTTGTCCCTGGAGTCTCGTCACGCTCTGGCATACTTGGAAGGGGAACGTCACGCACTCGATAGGGCCGAGTATTCTCAGTCCACGGATATGAGTGTCTTTACCACTCATGTGGTTTGCCACAACGATGATTTGAAGTACGTACGCATGCACCGGCTTGCTGGCGATCTGACTCAACACGGGGTGATTTGTTTAAACCCGATTAATCTTACTGCGTGGTCCCATCTTCATCAGGTTCTGATGACACGTCGAAGGTGATCCAACCGTCTGGTTTCTCGAGGGCAGCCACTCGAACGTCTTGCAGATCACTCGGCCCAGTCCCCGCACGAATTGCAAGATTGGATGGAGTGTAGGAGTCGTCTTGAAGCCAGCTGAGGTAAATACTGATCTTCTAAGCAGCCAGGTGTCAAAAAGGTCTTGGGACAGAAAGAAACTAGACCGACTTGTATTGCCACTTTGCGGGGGAACTCTATGGTAACGAAGTGAGGCTGAGGACCATCGGAGCTGATTCGACGCTTGAATTATACCAACATTATTAGATCAGTAGGAGAGAAAGTACTGACTGCCAGAAGGTATCTGGGTCACCGTCCCTCAAACACTCGGCACCAAAACCAAACTTATAGGACGAGACGGACCATTTGGCAATACGTCCGATGTCTGGCCACGGTAGAATAGGTGGCAGGCGTCCTGTCAAGGAAAGGTAAATTACCGCGTCAGCTAAGTGCTACGTGCAAACCTTGATGCATCATGGGTAAACCGTCCTTGGGCATCTGGGCTGCTGCGGATGGCGCAGGATTGATGGCATTCTGTATGTTGTTGCGAGTCACTGCTGCAGCCATGCTTTGAAATGTCGAAGACGAAAACGTCTTTGTGGCACCACCACTTAGGTGGCCTAGTGGCAATATTTATAGTAGTCTAGACTAAGTAAGTCACTGATATGAGGAGCTCGGGTGCTGTCACTTGTAAGTACTATGTAAGTATCTAGTACTAGTCTTGTACTACGATACAGCTTGAGTTCAACAACGAAGTTCTTACGCAGCGTGAGGCTGCACAGCTGTACACTTATTAACCCTTCAAGTGAAATACTCGGTTCGAATGGACGGCGCACTCGGGCCTAGACTGTCACATATTGACGACTACCCGCGCTATGGCAGGCAGATGATCCTTGACAACTTCGGCCTTGAAGGTTCCGAGCATAGTTCTTCCATCTCCCAGGTCACGGTATTCAAGCGTTTCTACAGGTCAACTCAAATTACAGCGTGCCTCAGTAGCTGTAGTTGGCGCGGGCGGTCTTGGATGCCCAGCATTACAGTACCTTGCTGCCGCCGGTGTCGGTAATCATTGGCCCAAGTTCCTGTCCATGTTAGATAATAATCATCGTCGGAAGACAGGTCGAATCGGTATTATCGACCACGATAGAGTTGAGCTTTCCAATATCCAGAGACAAGTCCTCCATAACGAGCAAACTCTTGGCATGTACAAAGCACTCTCAGCTTCAGCGGCCATTGAGAAGTGAGTGGCAAACGCCTCCAGTTTTCTTTTGATGTGCAATGTGTGATGTGTCGCAGGATAAACTCAAGGATTCAGGTCGAACCCATAACTGAGGCAATACATTCATCAAACGCGGTATCGCTGCTACAGAGCTATGATATAATTCTAGATTGTACAGACAATATTCCGACTAGGTATCTGCTGTCTGACACAGCCGTTCGACTCTCAAGGCCTTTGGTCAGCGGTGCTGCTCAGAAATACGAAGGTCAACTCTGCATCTACAACCTCGGCGAATCAGGACCTTGCTACCGCTGCATATTTCCCAAACCGCCGGCAGCAGAGACATCCGGGACTTGCGAAGAGACAGGTATCCTGGGTGCTGTCACTGGTATCATTGGTACTATGCAAGCGCTAGAGACCATCAAGATCCTCACCGGCTTGCACGGTACGTGATAAACACACAGGATTCCGTTTGTTGAAACGAACGAGTCGGTGCAGATGGTAAAGCTTCCCTCCTATTGTTCTCTGCAATTTCGATGCCACCATTCCGTACCATCAAGCTACGGGAAAGAAAGCCGACGTGTGCTGCATGTGGAGAAGGACGGAGGATCGGTGCTATCCAGGAAGTCGATTATGTCGCGTTCTGCGGGGGACCACACCCGGACTGGCATAAAATGGGTTTAGCTGCAGGAAAACATGGTGATCGCATAAGTGTTAAAGTACGTGCGGACCCCATTCTATAAGAATAACACTCAGTCACTTGCAGGAGTTGCAGAATATACTGGAACTGCAAGAGCAGTGCATGCTACTTGACGTCCGGCCGAAGATAGAATTTGGAATTTGTCATTTACCAGGCTCTCAGAGTGAAACCAATAGCAATTTATGGCGTGTGGATTGCTCACGAAACTTTACAGGCATCCCACTACCGCAGCTGCTCGCAGATCCTGCTTCGTGTTTACCATCGAGTCACACACCGAAAATATTTGTGCTCTGCCGTCTCGGAAATGACTCTCAACTAGCAGCTGAAGCACTTCGGGGGTTTGATCCGTCACTCGATGTAAAAGATGTGATTGGAGGATTGAAAGCATGGTCACAAGATGTAGATCCACAATTTCCGGCATACTAAACGTGATACAATCCAAATTTCAGGGCCGTTCAAGCAGTGATAACATGCCAACGCATAGTACAGATTTCAACGTACATATCTTTGATGGACACCGCAAATACTCCTCTTACAGGCGTTCACTTCTCTGGAATGTGTTCCTGAATGATCCATAGTAAAGGGAGGTCACATCTACTCACTCAAACCAGCTTTAAACCACCTGGGTATCTTCTTCTTCTCTGAAGATCCTGTGATCTCGGGCTTCGGAGCCACCACTGTTTCCTCGGACATGGACGTGAGAGGCTTGGGTAATTCGGTGGCCTGTGCAGCAACGGTTGACAACAATGGCGCAGGGACATTACTCCCTAGTTTCAATCAGCATCATTTTCCCTTTTTCGTCATGGTCATGGAACAAACTATTGAGGGCGTCGTCCTCGAATCTCAGCAAGAGCACAGACGAAGGTGCCAGTTGTAGCTCGGCCAACGTCAAATCCCTGATCTTGGGATCAGAGACTTTGAGGTCGCGTTTTGGGGGGGACTGATCTGGAAAGAGGGAATATCATCAAATGTATTTTCATGGGAGGATGGTACTACAAACACAACACGAATTTGATCGGCTTCACGTCGTCGCGAAGTGATGACCGAACGAAAGCATAGACGGAGCGAATTTTGTCAGAGGACAAAAAAACCTTCTCCAACTGTGTCTGATCGCTGAACCTGATGCGAATTGTTGTCTGTGACAAGGTCAAATTTGATAGGTTGTGCAAGAAAGAAAGACAACAGACATTTGGCCACCTATCTCTCTTCGCTTTCTCTAAAGCTTCCCTTGTAGCACGTAATTGTAGAGGGGCATTTACCAGCGCCTGTGTGCGTGCTGTTAAAGCACCTTGTGCTGCCTTTAGGTCAACTGGTGTAGGAGCGAAGTAAGAGTCGGGCAGTTCTCCTACTTCATATCCGCCTAATGAGTTCAAGAAATCGCAGTTATACGCGGACGCACATGGATAGCTTCTAGATGACTCAGGAGGCTTGTAGACTTTGAAACCGGAAGGTTCAACCATGGAGGGCGTGACGATCTCGGAGGATGAAGACGCTTGAGGGGTATCACACATTGCCACAATTTGAAACTCGCTCAATGCACAGGGCTATGATGATGATCAACATGATATTGTTGCTATGTGACGGTAAGCCACACAAACGAATGCCTCACAATGCAAAATTCCACCACTATTTAGCACTAACAAAGGAAGGGATTGCTAGAAAGCAAGGCAGGTCAGCTATCAGGGCCAAGAAATTTCGGTTGTAGAAGGAGAATCAGGAAAAAAGAAGTTGTCTCAGTTCACGAGCCTCAGGTGGGCCGGCAAGCACACCTTTTGGTACAAGGCCATTGAATCGAACGCAAATTACATGAGTAGCATCACATGCAATCGAAGGAGAGGTATTATGAATACTCACAAGATGCAACCTGCTTGAGATGCGAGGACGAAGTGGCGGAAGACAAGTTCTAATGAGTAGGTGCTGGCAGAGAGGAAACCTTGTTTGTTTGCTTATTAGTCAAATGGCCATGTTTCGTTCTGTTTGTATTCGTGAGCATCGATATCATCTGACCAGTGACCATCTCCAAACTCTTTAAGACTGTCTGCGCGACAACATGCCTCATAATCATCAAAATCACCACAACGAAGGTTGTAGTGATGAAAGTCATGATCATGGTCACGATCACGGAGACGTTGGTCCCAACGACAACCTTTTCCCTTACATCGATCGCTCCAATGTCGTCGCGTTAAATGCGATTGAATTGGGTTCCAGCGTCATCAAGCCGTGGCATGAGCGCATGAGCGAAGATGTGGTACGCTAGCCAAACAGGAAAGATTCTTTCTAAGACCTCATGAACCGCTTATCCAGTACTTGGAATCTGATGCAGATGAACAATTGTGAGACTCCGTAAATCCAAATCTTGCAATGCTGCTCAATGTCGCTTCCCCATCGAGAATCATTCGTGTGCCATTCACGGGCTCTGTCAAATTACGTTCGCTCTTATTGAAGGCAGGTCCAGGTGACCAGACACCGGAAAAAATCGCCTTGGTGTGTAGGTTACAGTTGTAGAAAAGTTCTCAACCCTCATGATATTATTCCTGCGACGGCCACGCCAATTTTCGTGCCCAAGTTTGCAAACGAGTCAAATTTAGACTTTAACGATGTTCAAGATAAGACCCCAACACAGGAATTCGAAGTCGCCGAGGGGCGAGATGTCGGTGAATACGCTGTCAAGTATATTCCACCTTAAATCGAATCGCAAGACGATGACGATGCCTAATAGGACGGCGAAATTCAGTAACTTGTCATCCGTGACCTTATTCATCCCATGCAACCGAGGGGCAGATGTAACGAGAGTATACTACGTTGGATTCCTTGGCCATTGGACTGAGGTACGTGAGGTCACTTGCTGGGTTCGCCATTCTAGTGAGACTGCGCATAGCGAAGAAGTAATCCTGTCATAACTGTGTACGAGGCACAGGCCAACTTGGCGGACCACCAGAAAATTCAGGGGACCAATAGCAATTTCAGCACACCCCAAACGTAACCTTCCAGTGGTCCCCTTTCACACCAAAGATATACATGTATTCTTCAAGTAGCAATGTTTCTGGTACAAACAGTGTATCTCTGGAGTCTAACATATAAACGAGTGATGCCAGCGTAGGTCGATCAGTAAACTCCATCGGGCTCGGCACCCAAAATCGAGAGCATGAGTGAGAGGTCGATATTTCAATCGAAGCCTTGGCGATTAACTTGGGTTCATTCCTTCAGAAGAAGACCCATCTGCATTACGGTGCATGAATGATTGCAACATCTCATAGTTCACTGTCCCACTGCTCCCACCGGTGCCTGTGCCATATACTCCGCCGCTCATGGGCCTTTGTGGTACGCCAGTATTACCCTTCATACAATATTAGTACTTGATGACAACTGAAGTATCACAGGCATACGAGTGGGCTCACCGGTATGTTCGCAGCAGCTGTGTTGTACTGGTTGGCGGGCATGGGAATCCCGGCACCCAAATCCTGACCTAAAATCATCTGAGCTTGCTGTTGCTGCTGCTGTTGCCGTTGTCGGAGCAGCTGCTCTCGAGCAAAGCGTGCGAGGAGCTGTTTCTGCTGCGCTGGATCCAGACCTTGCAAACGTGCCATTACCATCGGAGGGATATTTAATCCACTCAGTAGAGGGAGTTTCGGTGCTTCACCGGTAGGTTCATGAGGCTCTGGTATATTTCCGTTCCCAGGAAGATCAGGGAGGCCATCAGGGAAAATTGCCCCCGCAAAGGTGGGACCCATGGAAAAAATGAGGATATTATACGAAAACTTCCCTGATGGTAGTTGCCATCCTGCATAAGCGTACTGGCGATGCCCAGGTGAACAGATCAAAGTAGACCAGGAAAGGACAAACACGCACAAGGCGGCGATCCGCCATAAGCTTGTTAAGCGAATGGAACATCTGCTCGTTTGTAGAACCCTCAGGAGCACGAGGACTGGGTCTGAACTGGACCACGCGGGTTCGACCTTGATGTCGCTTGAGCCAGGTCGGGAGTTCTGTGCTTTCTTTCAAGGGTTCCTTACAGGTAATGAGAGTCAAGTTCTTAGGCCAGGTGTCCGTGCGACTGCGGATCGTTAAAATAACATCGGACGGGAGCCAGACACGAGAACCTACATATCGCCTGGCGTAGGCTGGGCAACTATGCCCACCACTTGAATTTGCACTTCCTTCGTTGCCCCGTTCTGCTGAGGAAAGCTCCAAGTGAAAGTTCCATGCCAGGTAGTCGAGTTAACGGCTTGCATGAGCGGATGGGTCACCGCATTTGGGTTAATAATCGTGTCCTGAGAAGTCGACGTCGACGCCTGTGAAGGCGATCCAAAGCTCTGGGGCCTGAACCCCTTCTTATCAATCAGCTTCTGCATCTGAGCAACTACCTCGGGCGGCACAGAAGGATGAGGTTGTGCTTGGCTAGGTCCTGCGGGAAAGTTGTTTCCACTGGGGGCGGACACAGTCCCACCGCGGGACTGCCAAAACTGCGCCAGAATTTGTGAGTCAGGAATCTGAGGTCTATGCTCCTCGGCCGCAGAACTTGCTGGATGTTCACTCGAAGGATCCGGTGCGTTGGATGGAGTCTGACTCTGGGTCAACGAAACTCCCACAGCTGACATACTAGGAGGATCCGGACCAGCCTTGGAGACGTCTGTTCCGGCCTGTGTGTACTGAGCTTCTTTTGCTTGCAGTACCTTCTGATAGTGTTGTTTGAGTAACATTTTGATCTGCTCTTTGAGGTGAGCTTTTTTCGCCCCCTCTTTCTGGAACTCAGGTAAGAGCGTCATCTGGCCCGCGTGTTGTGCGTCGGACATTTGCGTTTCTATAGCTGCAATTTCTTTCTCCAATCCTGCCAGACGTTCCATCAGCTGTCCAAATTTGTGCCCTGTCGGGACTACCACCTGATCCAGAATCTCAGGACCGAGAGCCGGTAGGACTGGAGCCGGAGGCCGAGATCCAGAAGCTGGCGTTGGAGCGGAGGAGGGGACAGGTGCAGGTCCAGTTGCACCTGCTGTAAGCTGGATGGGTTGAGCCGAAGCTGGGTGCTTAACGGAAATGGCAGGCTGAGCAGGAGTGGTATGTTTTGACGGTTGTGAGGAAAGTGACTGTTGAGGACGTTGGTTCGGTGGTGTGCGTGCGGCGGGGAGAGCAGGGGATCCAGACGACGCTTTGGAGACGGGATCGGCGGTAACCTTTTGCCGCTTCATATCTTGATTGGGTGAGAGGTTGTGGCTTTGAGGAGTTGACACATGGTCTCTCGTCCTTTGTGGCGCGGGGAACCCAGCGAGCGAGAGGACGTGTGGAGCATGTACGTTGAACCATGGCAACTGAGTTCCAAGGCCTGCTACCTGCCAGCACAGGACTCGTGATTGAGCTGAGAAGGAGGGAATGGCGACGAACCGACGACTGGAGATCCTGGAACTGGACGATCTTTCGTAGGCTAATCAAACTCAAATTGATTTTTCTCTGTCGAGATCTTGTCTAGCGTAATGCCATGGTAGTACACAAGGCATCGCCTACCTTCTTAAGTTCGGTGGGAATAGATTCCCAAGTGACAGAATCTAAGTGCTGTAGAGTGTTACACTGAGGCCTCTGAGCGCTGTCTGGTGGTGACGCTGCTATATGGAGGAGATGCGATACGAGCGATCGGTTGTCTTTCTGGGGTGATTGTGTCTGTGCATGGTTGACGGCGAGATTTGTGGAAGCCATCAAGATGTCGAATAGCTGTGGGCCACATAATGCGAGGGCGAGTACCGAGGGGAAAGGGGACACACCTCGATAGCCGCTACTAGACCCTCCAGCGCAGACAATCCTCGGGCACCACCCGAGTTTGTTTGCCCGATACCGAGCTTTGACGGCTCTTCACGAAGTTCCTTGATGACTTGCGAGACATTTGCAAAGAACCTTTTGGAGAGCAAAGGTGACGGTCTTGTGTCGGCAGCACCATATGTCACGAACGCCAGTCGGAACTGTGGGGATCTCAGCTAGATATATTTACCGAGTATTACAGATCAATCACCTGATGGGTAGGGTGTAGCTCGTTCAAGCGTTTGAGCAGTGGAAAGATATACTCAGTGAGAATGCGTGACCATTCAGAAGCAAGAAGAAGGGAGGCCTCGACGACACATGCCACGGCGACGAGGTCAGCGTTTGGCTCTGGTCCCGTTGACATCGTTAGCGTCGTCTTACTGTAAGATGGTAGTTGGGGTGGAAGTGTTAGACTGCTATTATGATGTGACTGCTCAATCGTAGTTAATGGCACTAAGTAAACGCCAACCGATGCTGTCGCGGAGCCGTGGTGGTAAGTAGCACTATTGAGCGCTTGAGCGTTGAACGTCGAGTACTAGTAAAGCACAGCTGTGCTACTAGTAGAAACTAGTAGTACGGCCCGACGACGTGTTGTCGTGTTTTCCACGGCATGTCTAGAAATACCAACGTTCATGGTAAGCTCAGTGCCCGGCCAATTTGCGACGCCTCCTGACCAGCACGGCTTGGGTAAGGTTCGAGGAAATACAATTGTTTCCGAGTAAAACGGCATGCAGGTGTAGGGTAGTTACGAAGAAAAAACACAGTAATAATTCTAATGACAGTACACGACACAGTGAGTCCATGCGGATACCTATGATCCAATCAACATCGTCCATGATCGCAAACAAGTCAGAACATGACTAGCCATGCACCGCCCGCGAGGCCAGCAAAAGTAGTCGCTACAAGATGATACCAGCCGGTGGTTATTGGTGTGGACACACGACTGGCGGCATTTGCTGGCTGTGTGTGTGTCCCAACGATTGACTGCCATTGCGAGTAGTTGAGAATCGTGCCGGTTGTTGTTACAGGGGGAAGTACAGTCGGTGGTCCAGTGGGGGTGAATATTCCTTCCACCGCCACCGTCTCACCATTTGCATTGGTAGTGGTATATGTGTAAGGTGTTGGGCCACCCGCTGGGGGCTGTGTTGCTGGTTGTCCTACTGGACCGACTTGGACCGGTGTCGTTGACGTCGCGATTGGTACAGTAGTTTGCAAAAGCGGATTTGAGGGTGTTAGAGGAGTGGAAGATGTGAGAGAATTCAACGGGTTCGATGAGCTGATGATTGTTTGGCTACAGGGACAGTCAGATCAAGCATGGGACATGGGAGGGCCAGGATTTTTGAGCCTTACACAATCAGTGTGGTTGGATTTCCAAGGGCATTCTCAGTGACAACTTCGACGACGGTAGCACCACTGTACCATAGATCAGAATTGGGTCCCCTCGAGAGTGAATTGGAAGTCAAATTACTTTGCAATGACAGTCTCTGTCTGTGCATTGGTTAAAGCGGTCAACAGCGACAGAACTACTAGAAACAAGCTCCTCATCGTGGAGGGAGCGAACTTGAATGCCTGCGCCTGAACGAGTAACGGAAAAAACGGTAGCAGCCTGGAACCATAAAGCTATTACAAGCGACGAGCTGTGTTCATCTTTGAACTCCATCTATTTTAAGGGAGCCGGCAACTTCGGCAGATAACCCCACATCACTGATACTCCGCACTTGTAAGTACATAAACAACAATTCTGTCCAAATAGATAATAATACATATACATACCCTGAAACATTAAATAATTATTTATGTAATGAAAATAATTTTACACATCCTACTTCGACCATTTTTTTTGGAGATGATTGATCGATGGTTTCATCGTCTTCCGCGTCCTTCACTCTTCCTTCTTACAAGACCATTCTCGGTATCGGCGCAATTACAAGCAAAGAAGAAAATGCCACCCAAAAAGGCCCCTGCTCAGGAGAAGAAGGTCCTGCTTGGTCGTCCGAGTAACAACCTGAAGATTGGTATCGTTGGTGCGCCCACCTTACCACATAACGTCTTCAAAAATCAACACCAATCGCTACAGGAGTACCCAACGTCGGAAAGTCCTCCTTTTTCAATATACTCTCTGACACAGGTCTGTTCGCTTTTATGTGCTCACGAACTCTACTTACATCTAAACAGACCTTGGGAAAGCCGCCAACTTCCCTTACGCAACCATAAATCCTGAGGAAGCGCGCATTCCAGTCCCTGACGCACGTTTTGAGTGGCTTTGCGATCTCTATAAGCCTGCATCCCGTGTTCCAGCTTTTCTCACTTGTATCGATATTGCCGGCTTGACGGCTGTACGTAGTCCCGCGCACTGTCCTTAATCCTATCTGAACCTAGTTCAGGGTGCCTCGACAGGTGCTGGTCTAGGTAACGCGTTTTTGTCGCATGTTCGCGCTGTGGATGGTATCTTTCAGGTTGTCCGAGCCTTCGACGATGCCGAAGTCATCCACGTCGAAGGGGACGTCAACCCTTTACGTGACATGGAGATCATCCAGACCGAGCTAAGGTTGAAGGATATCGAATGGACAGAGAAACACCTAGATGGTCTGAAGAGAGGTGGACGAGCTCTTGGAAACACTAGCTTGGCTGACAGGGCCAGGAAGGAGGAAATCGTATGTATCCTCGATCTACGTTCAATTCAACAGTGTGCGGACTGATTTGGCAAGGCGACAGTTGAAAAGGTGTTGAAGACATTGACCGTTGATAACAAGGATGCACGCAAGGGCGATTGGACAAACAAAGAGGTATGTTTATTTGACACCGTGCTGTCGTGATTTTTTTCACTTGACGAAAAAGAGCTATGTGCTCCAATAACCCAGCTCGTTGAGGCGGGAGTAACGCCCCATATTCCTATGAGATAAACTTCAATCTGATTTCGATATCTGCTCTTCTGATGCCTGTCTCA
>MU121001.1:0-40845 GCA_014904835.1 Paxillus ammoniavirescens | reverse complement strand
GGGAGTAACGCCCCACATTTCCTATGAGATCAATCTTTCTCTGATTTTATTGTTTTGATAATGTACTGTCGCTCGCGGCTGATCACGTCTACAGATCGAGGTCGTCAATAGCCTCTCGCTTTTGACCGCCAAGCCCGTTACTTATCTAGTCAACTTGAGTGAAAAGGATTATACACGCAAGAAGAACAAATGGTACGTCGGTTCAAATATGAATGTCTGGCGTGCGTCACGGAGCTACTTACTGCAGGCTACCAAAGATCAAGGCTTGGATTGATACCAATAATCCTGGTGACCCTTTGATACCGTTTTCCGTTGCACTAGAAGAACGTTTATCTCATCTCGATCAGGAGGAGAAAGTGGAGGCCCAGAAGGAAGGAGCGCAGAGCGCACTCGGGAAGATTACGCAAGCGGGCTATGCTTCCCTTGATGTACGTCGTCACCTTTTTTTTTTGTCCAGGCAGGTTATGCTAATTGCAATGCCCACAGCTCATCCGATACTTTACATGTGGGCCTGACGAAGTCCGTGCCTGGACGATTCGAAGGGGCACGAAGGCACCTCAGGCTGCTGGTGTCATTCAGTACGTTGTTCGATGTACTATAACCTCCTTGCGACTCAATTCGCATCTTCAGCTCTGACTTTGAGAATAAATTCGTATGCGGCGAAATCATGTCTTATAATGACCTCAAGGAGCATGGTAGTGAAGGTGCTGTCAAAGCTGCGGGGAAACTGAGACAGCAAGGCAAACCTTACGAGAGTGGGTCATTCATGTTCCTGTTTGATTCTTGATGGACTAAGACCCAACCCAGTGGTGGACGGAGACATCGCCTACTGGAAAGCTGGTGCGTGAGGGAAAGTTTGGTATTCCTGGCATCCTAGGAGAAGTGAAATAACTATGTACTCTTTGGACGAAGTCCGATAGAAGCTTGTGTAATTTGGCCACTCAATAGGTGATCATGATCCAGAAATTGATTCGGAGGATTGAGAAATGTCGTCCCCTTACCTTGAGAAATATTGAGCACTCCCTTCAGCCAATCGCGTGACGAGTGACGGTTTCTTTACTCGTCTGCAAGTGTGCATGTGACCCACGGCATCATCGTCTTGTTCTGCCGCCCCTACGTGCTCTTCACTGATATCCATTTCCACCATCTAAAACGGCATCGAAGGAGGTCGATGGCAAACGTTAGCCATCTCCAGCCAACCGTTATTCCCCAAGTTCACAGGAGTTCCAGCGAACCCACAGAGAAGGGCGCAGACGTATGTTGTGGATGGCAAATGCATCAGGCTCGCTTCACTGACTGCATTGCCTTCAGTTTCTTGCACTTCGTCTTCTGAACAGGCGTGCTCGCGTAAGATTATCACCCGAGCCTCTTGACCTATCTCTCGTCCCAGGAAAGGCATGCTTATTTGCAACAGCAAATTCTAAGGGCTGGTTTGCGGCAGTCACTCGAGATTCGAGTGGCGCACCAGGCGAGTGATCCAACTGTCTAATTGACAGTAAACTGATTCTTGTTCATATAGTGTTAATCCTCTCGCCGCTGGCTGACCTGCGTTCCGCATTTGCATCAGCTTCAGCTGATGACGATAAGCCGTACCAACCAAAGAGACGTATTCCAATCAGCGGAACAACACCAATGTTCCTCATGTTCGCATGTAACGACACCAGGGTTTTACTGGGATTGGCCGACGGTTCCATACTCGTGTATGCTTCCGACCAGCTAATTTCGAGTGGTGACGGCCTCGTGCAGCCCACACATACTTTCACGGCGTCTCCGTCCACTGTCCTTCTATCTATACAACCCAATCCGGGAGATATTCCTGAATTGGTAGCCATTTTGAGGGATTGCACCAATAGTCCAGGCTCGCTGGCGGTCGAGTTGTTGGATGTGCAGAAGCTCGTGTCTTCGGGAGGTTGGATGGCGGGAATGTCACCCAGTACAACGCCAACTTCCAGTGCGTCTGAAGGTTTTTCCACCGCTGTCAACGCTAAGTTATTTCTAGTCTCCTGGTCACCAAAGGGGAAGCAACTTGCACTGGGTCTCCAAAGTGGTGATATCGTCACTTACAGTCCAACTGCTACGGCCACTCCGAAATTCAGTATACCTCACCCACCTTCAGCAAACAACATGAGCGTCATATTCATACAGTGGCTTTCGACGTCATCGTTTCACGCAATATACACCCCTCCAGGACAACTTGCACCAGATGTCGACCAGGTCCATTTCCATCTCTCGTTGGATTCCAAGAGCAATTCCGCCCAAGACGTCAAATTCAACAGCCCGTATTTACCGTTTCCAGGACTTCGCCCACCTGGTGCATTTGCAGTCTGTCTGCGGGGCTGGGACCCATCCAAAATGCTACTCTTTGTTGGAGATAGCACCGCGTCTGATATCGGTGTATTTGGCAGCATGGCCGGTACTACTGGGGAAAGCTGGCATAATTTATCCCTGGAAGAAACATCCACACCCAGCTTGCCGCTAGACAAGGACCAGAATGACACCATCTTGCTTGGATTGGATGCAGACTTGACGAATGATTCATCTTATCGACATTCGACAGCCTCCGGCGAAGCGTTGGATCTGCCTGCCTCTCCGATCATGTATGCGTACGCGTCAGATGGGACGATAATTGGGTGGTATATACTCAATGTCAGTGGGAAGTCCTACCCTGGGATGGTCACAGGGTCGGATGCATCCAGCAATATGTTGGTGGCGAGCAGCATAGTGCGGGAGACATCCGTGGATATGCTCACGACCCCCGCCGCTTCACCGACCACTTCTATTTCCCCGAAAACTTCAGTATTCCAGCCTCCCCCCGCTACATTCGGTCAGCCAGCCGCATTTGGTCTGCAGAGCTCCGCGTTTGGTCAACCCTCCCTCGGCCAGTCTGCTTTCGGCCGATTGTCCGCGGCGACGTCGAGTTTTGGATCAGCGACCCCAACGCCATTTGGACAACCCGCCGCCTCCCCGTTCGATTCCGCTGCATCCAGCTCAGATGCATTCGGGGCCTTTACTTCCACAGGTCCGGCCAAGTTTGGTCAGTCCGCATTTAGTGGTTTTGGTGCTCCAGCGCAAACATCCACACTGGCTTCTCAACCCTTGGCGGAACCTGCCTCACAAGAAAGTATGGTTTCAGATGACGATCCGTCTTTGGGTGGTCTCGGACTTGGTGCGGCAAACTCTCAAGCCGCTGACTCAAAGCCGTCCATCTTTGGTAACACCAGTGTTCAGGTGTCCTCAAGTCAGCCATCAACAGGAGGCACTTTCATCAAGCCAGGCTCCGGCTTCGGAGCCTTCGCCAGCTTTGACCAGAAGAGTCCGTTCGCCAATCCAACTTCTGCATTTGCTAGCACCACGCAACTTTCCCCGGCGTTTGGTACAAGCTCGTTTCAAACTAAACCCGAAGGTCCTTTCTCGAATACCGTATTCAGCACTCAACCCTCATCCGGTGTTGTCCAGTTTGGGTTCAGCCAGACAGCACCTACCTTTGGGCAGTCCTCTTTCGGGCGGCCAGCGCTCACCAGATCCTCTTTTGGACAGCCCCAGGCTGATCCTTCGATGTTGGGAAAATCCTCCTTTGCAACAGCTGCTACGACTTCCACGAGTACTGGAGGAGCATTCGCAGCATTCGCATCCAGCACCCAAACCGCGTTTGGCGCAGTGGCGACGAATAATGACGGCTCGGCAAAACCTGTGTGGGCAACGAATGACTCGTCGAAACTGGATCAACCACACTCAGCCTCTGGAGGTGCACCAAAAGCCGTTTTCGAGGAGTTGACCAAAGCTCCTACTCCTACTCCCAAGACACCACCATCATTCGCTTCGAGGGATACGGCCACCTCGACGCCGCTCAACGCTGCACCTCTAGCAGTTTCCAGTCCCTCGTCCTTCTCTACTACTTCGCATGTCGCTGCGCGGGAGTCGGCTGTCAGAGATGATAGCAGGTCACCATCACCTTCCCCAACACAACAGGATGACCCTTCCCTCTTTTTCACGAGTCGTGCTGTAGGTCCTGCCACTGGTGCCTTCAGCAACTTGAAAACGACTCCTTCCGCGTTCGTCAAACCAGCGTCCGGTTTCTTTGGCGAAGTGTCCAGGGACTCTCCCTTCTTTTCACCCAAGCCGCCCGAATCTAAGCCTGCATCAGCCTTTGCTCTCGCAGCTACCCCGACATCGACTCCACCGAAACCAAACTCTGCGATTCCCACTTTTGGGACCCCATCAATGCCCGGTGGAGCACTGAAAAGTTTGTTCGACCCGGCAATCGCTGCGCCGGTACAGCCAGCAACTGCTCCTGGTGGTGGTTCTTTCAATGCATTCTCCCACAAAGGCAATGCATTCGCGGCATACTCGTCAGGAGGTAACAAATCATTCAGTGATCTCCTTCGCGCAGCTGGGGAGGAATCAGAGGAGTCCTCAGGGGGTGCCTTGGTGGGCCACGCTGCCCGAACATCCCCTCAAGTGCCTCTTACTACGACCCCTCTTAAGGAACCGCTCAAGCGGCCCCCTGGGTCACCGACGGGCACGGAACTCGATAGAGAAGAAACGTTGACTCCCAAAGTGAAAGCGAGCGAGGATGAACCCGCCGGAGTTCAAGGCAGGGTCACAGAGCCTATTTTAGCTCAAGAGCCGTCATTAGAATCTATATCGTCCTCCACGAGTTCGTCGTTTGTAAACATTTCCACTGAAGAAGGCGAGGTCATTGAAGAAAGTACAACTACTGAGGGTGGGTTGCAAGATGACACAGAATCATTCCTCTCCGAGGTCTCGTCGGAGTCGGACGTGTCTGAAGAGGAGTCTGAGCATCCGTCCGAAGAGGAAGACGTGGAGAAACAACCCGAGCCAAGTGAGATTCATTTACCTGCCTCTCCGACGCCGACGAGGTCACCATCCACGACGCCGAAGGCAGAGCCCCCGAAGATCACAGTCGAGGCCCCGCCCCCACCCCAGCTACCTTCACATCCCGGAAGCGTTCCTCGAGTATCCCCGGTGAGAGAGCTCAGTACAACACCACCAGGCTCGCCAGTTAAAGATGGCGCTCCAGCTTCCTCACCTGTGCAAGGCCTGGGGCCGAAACCTTCACCCCCGGCGACCTCGCCCTTCAGCCTGGCGCCTCGCCCAAATAACCGGCCAATACGCAGCTCCCCACTCGCAAGCACTCCCTTTGTGCCAGACGGAGGGACGGAGACGTCACCCCCGCTATCGAGATCCGCACCGCCGGCGACAACTACTCAATCAGCCGCAACATCCTTTGGCCAATGGACTTCCCTCACAACGGTAGAACCAGAGGAAACCGAGTCGGGCTTGTCTCCACGCCCCAAGACACCGCCTCTTTTGTCGATTATCTCCGGTGCAGGAGACAAACCTGCAAGTGCGAATGTCTCGCCCACGACTATTCCCGCCCCTCCTCTCTCCCCGTTCACGTTGCCAGCCATTCTTCCTCCGTTCAGTTCGGGAGCTGGGGCGCCAAATCTGTGGGCTACACCTTCTAAGTTTGCAGAAGCCGCTCCGCCTGTGTCTTTCAGCAGTCCGTTCGGCCCCAAGAAACCGATAGAAGCTGCTCCACCCACGAGTCCAATAGCACCTTCCATACAGAAAAGCCCACTGGCTACGCCCGCGTCTACGCTATCGTTACCACTCCCGACAGCCCCGACACCAGAGCAGGGCATGCAAGCCGAGTGTGCTTTCCTTCTCCGTACTTTGAACAAAGAATTTGAGGATGTAAGTTTTTGTTATCGACCCTGTGTTGAGTAGCATTTAAGTGCCAACCCACCATTTTACAGCTTAGGTTGCTTGCAACCGTGGCTACAGCAAAGACCGTCGAACTCAAGAAGACGTCTGGTATAACACCTCGAAAGGCTGATCTCGGCGATGCTCGCAAGTGGGTCTTCGGTGATATCAAGGGATACGGAAGGCTTCTGGTCGATGTCCAGACGGATGTCAAGGAACTGAAGTCGCAGCGGGGGTCCTTACGCAAAGCTTTGCGGGAGCTGGACAGCAACATGCTGAAAGGTGCGTTTAGAGAATATACCACTCCTTGACTTAAGTCTGAGCCTGAATATTCCAGCTGGAACGAGAAAGGAGGAAATAATACGGTTCAATAGAGCCAAGACTGACACGGAGTTCGCAAAAATGCTCAAAGTTCGGACTCTTGGCCCTGAGTATACGGAGGCACAGTCACAGTTACGCAGGGACATACGTGTAGGTTTCTTGATTTCGGAAGGACGTTCGTCTTACCATATCCACCAACAGGCCATCAGAGACCGTGTACAGAAACTTGAGGACCACTTGCAGGCATCTAAGAAGAGGATTAACGAGCTCAAATTAGGGAGACCTGGTCTGAGGTAAGCCTATCCGCACAGTGAGATCAATCAACCTCTTCTCAACTCCATTGCAGAGCGCCCTCTCTGGACACAATGAATCGCACATTCCGTAACATTGACATCGCCATCGACCAACAAAAGCAAGAGGTATCCAAGCTACGGCTTCGCATGGCCAAGCTCGACATAACCGAGGGAGCGGGTGCTCGGGACAAACTCGCAGGGTCCTCATCCAAACAACCTATGAACGTGACCCCAAATGTTGCTGCCACTACGGCAGCGGCGCTGAACGCAGAACGGTCTGCTCATAGGCTCAAGCATGCCCTATTGGCCACCAGAACCCAACCCCTTTTGAACACGGTTGTTACTGCAATGCCTACACCAACTTCCTTCCAAACACCTCAGAAGGCCACGACAGCCAAAAGAGAAGTGGGCGCTGCTAAGGGTGTTTCTCCTCTACCAGCCACGCCCACGTTGAATTTTCCGACATGTCTGCCTGTGTGGACACCGCTGTCCCCATCAGAGTTTGGAGAATCCGTCTCGCATGATATTTCTCCTTCACGGAATCGAGGGGGGTCAAAACACCACCAAAAGCCTATTGTGCTCAAGAAAAATGCTAGTCCAGCCGGTGCAACCCAAACGTCTCCTTTTGAATGGAAACCAGTTGCACCCATCAAGCCTATATCATCTCTTCCGTTTGCTATCCGCCCAACAGGACCTACGTAGTCAGTCGGTATCGTGTGCTATACTAGTTGATTTTAGACCAACCACGTTCTAATGATCGAATGTATTTGTGTCACGAACTCGTTGCAATTTTCCAGTCCGTACCAGCCGCGGTCGAGCTCGAGCGCTTGGATCTTCCTCCGCCCCCCTCCAAATGGTCATTGACGCCACTGAGTTGTGTGAATTGTGATCGACTCCAAATGGCTGCCCTGGAGAAGTGGATCCAAGGTTGGCGGTATCATACCATCCACCATATCCTTATACTATGAATCATTCCTTCTGCGTGGCTACCATACCGTGGACGCGATTCTCTCTCCCGTCACCAGTACTACTACCGAAAATACGAATATCTTTCGTCTTACTTTGCTGAGCGCTCGCGGAGTGCAGTCCAACTTCTCTGCAGCCCAGGCCATAGACCATGCTCACCATTGCTTGACTTAGCTAGGGCCAACGCAGCCTGGCGTTATGGTTACGTCGTATTTCCGCGGTCTCCGAGTCCCCGCCCTGAAGCTGACTGAGCGCTTGGTGCACGAAGGACCTATCAGAGGATGGGTCTCTCGTGCTTTCTTCTGAGTCTCTGACAACGGCACGACGGGAACAGAAGTTACCCTGGGTGGCAATACGATCGTCCTCGGGCCAGAGTGCCTACCCAAGCTACTGCGCCAAGACTCCTGCCACTCCGCCTGCCGGGCCACCCTGGTACGCCGCGACAAAAAAAACTTGGTTGAGGGAAAGCTACCACAGGTTGACCACGGGATATAATATATAGGGGCAATGGACGCAACTGAAGAAGGGATTTATCCTTGTGAATGGTATCCAAGGGTTTCTGGTTTGAACCACCCACCGTCTCGATCAAGCGGGACAACTTCACCGTGTCGTTCTCATCTGCTATTGCTCCATCGACTTCCGCCGTCAAACCCGATAACCATCTCAGCTCGCCAAGGCAGACACCTACGTTAATAACGTTATACATACGCGACATTGACACGGCGAACAAAAACTAGCCACTCAAAACATCTTGGTAGTATGTTCCTACATCCATGGGAGGTGGATGTTGATGTTGGGTCCTTACTGTGTCCATACCTCGACCATACATGCGTAGTGCTGCTAGCGTCGCACTCATAGCGTCTTCAGCAGCTTGTGCAGCTAGAGCCTGCAAGCGTCCCCCTCGTAATGCCCATAATTGGTGGCCTTGTGACGATAACAAGGGCATTCGCCCATGTCATTGATAGACGCCTGTATCAAGTTGGTGAAAACACTGGCCTGAGAGTGAATTGAATTCATAGCCAGTATACTCACTGCTCAAACTCAAGGTCGCCCAATCGAGTGAATCCATGTGAGCACCTTTGCTAGATATCACTCCATACCGCATGCCCGGCCAGGGGTCAGGGAACAGTTGGTTGATGGTTCGGAATGTTAGAACCTCCCTACAGCAAGTCATCAAGTTCCGTATCCCGAGGGCCGTAGTTGGACGTACTACGAGCCAATTGAATATTGGTGTTCCTGCAACTTGAAGGTAAGGATAACAAACCAATAAACTTTTACCTGGAACTGTTTCGCAGCTATAGTACTAGTGTGGCGTATTAATTGAGATCTTCGAGTGGCTAGTTAGCACCGTAGCACTAATGATACCTACGGGTTAACATTTGAGTGCAATATCACAAGCGCTTGGCATGGGCGCCACTTGGCACTCCATGCTCAGTACGTAATAACATATCTCGGAGGGCCCATCACACAGCCTGCCAAAAGACGCCTAGGTAATCCGGCCGAGCTATCACGGACATGGAGTGCTCAAGACCCTACGGCCAATGTTCCGAGCATCTAGGAACAATACGCACCGGAGATCAAAAAACCAGCCACATTGCATTAATTTGGACTCTGGAGGGGTAAAATGGACAAGTAATATAACATGTATGGAGGGTAAAGGCATGGCCACTCCCCACAAATGGTCTCATCCACCGGCCAACATAGCACGTAGCATGGGGTGCATGAATCAAGGTGATTCTGGAAAAAAGACATGAGTAATGTTTCAAGTAGAAGTTAACAGAAAACAGCTACTCACGCGCCGATAGTATCACTAGCCACGAGAACAGTGCCTCTTGCAGTGGTTGACCATTGTGTTGTTGCGCGTGAACTCCTCCGAGCAAACAGGGCATACGTACTTCCAGTTGAGGTGCGTCTCCTGTACATGCCTAGTCACGCTCTCTTTATTCATGATTAAACCGCAATCCCTCCAACAACACATGAACTTCGTCTTTTCGTGTCCGGTGACACCATGGAATAGGCGGAGATGATCGGAAAAATCGGGCCCACGGACAGTGTTGTCACAAATGGTTTGTCCCATCACCCAGCCGCAAGTATAGTAGCGATTAACGGATGCATTGGCATATGGGGCTACCTCGCAGAGCCTCTGGGCATCCTTGAATTAGATGTCATCAGCACTCTCCTCTGCCGGTCTTAACGCACACAGTACCTGGTCCGAGAAGGCGTAGTTGTAACCGAAGTTTTGTGCCATGATTAGTATAGGCTATATGGTCTATTAGGTGAGGTATTTCAGAGAAATGGTGGTGAAGTGAATGGTCTGCGAACGATGGTGGTATGGATGCTTCAGTCACAGAAATCGCCTGGTGATATTTATCTGTGAAAAACTGCCATGGAGTGCTCCTCAAACCGACTATGTGAATGAAGGAGTGCAGTGAAGTCACAAAGTAGGGAGGCCATTGCCAACTAGTGGAACCGCCTTGGTCGTTGGTGTTGGCAAGCTCGGATAGAATCCCAGAAGACGCTGTGTATTTAGTGAAATACCATTTCAGGCAAACATATCGTGAATTAGGAAGTGTCAATCAATCCTTGGGAACAAGCTGGGATATTCTACCTTGGTTTGGCTGCGCAGCAAACCGACATACCTTGTGCACTGGTGTAAATTAACATAGGCAATGGGAATCATTACGTTTTTGAAGAGCGCCGTATGGACCATCCAGTGTGGGGGATCGAGCAGACCAAGGCAACCGTGGACATTCGCGGATCTAGAACTAGCCGGATACCGGCGTGGTTGGGAAGGGAAGGAGGAGAAGCGCGGAGCACCTACACGGGATGATTGGCGCTGTGAATGTGCTCACACCAGGGTGTACCACGCCAACGAACTGGGAAAGTCTAAACAAACAATTCTATCGGGTGCGCCACGAGCAAGAAGGGACGCACAAACAATGCCAACTCCTCTGGTGTCGGGGGATATCCACCCCATCGACTACTCTCCAACAGTTGCGGGGAGGCATAGTTATTTACGGGCACTTGAACGAAGTGACTGTCTTCCTTCTAGTTGAATTGGGCGCTCTATGTGCTGCAAATGGAGAGCTTCATACCCTTCCCTGTACCAATAGTCTATTAGCATATCGTTACTTCGAGCCTCATCAAGAAGCAAAAGGTTAACAGGGCTCACTGAACCCTTCGGTACTAAACTAGGCCAGCTCCCCGATTGCGTCCATCGCGGCCTCCATAATTCCTTGTGTATCTATATCTTTATCCTTCTCGTATCAGCTCTCCCCGTTGCCTCGGGTGATTGACCAAGTATGTGAGCCTTGGGGTTCATTCTGATCCAAGTGAAAGCGCCTGGAAATATCCGCGTATCCCCAAAGGTACTCAGATGATTGTCGTAGCACTGTAGTACGTTGGCCACAGACCAGTGGCATGATTTCTGTTTGAAAGGCTGGTGTGATGTTCTGATCGATTCACTGCCATGGTATGCGGAATAGGTAGTAGCGGTGCTGATGCTGATGCCATGCTCCAGTGGCTCATGCAAGTTCGGGTCGAGACTTGGTAAGTCCATGTGTATAAGTAGTACATTCGGGATTACATAATCTACTTACAGATATGCCATATTCCAACATCTCAGAGGTAGCCAAAATGTTGACCCATTCCTACCTGATATCATGGCACTCCCTCTCTCTAGCGGCTAGCGGCTAGCCTACTGAGAAGTGAATACTATCCTTCTATTTAGCGTGACACAATAGCCTATCAGACCATGGAGTCTAGACGATCAACAGTAGGCTTGAACTATATCGATCCCTTTCCTGCTGTGACTTTGCATCTGGTGTTGTTCATGTAATCTGCAATCACTGCAGTCGTTATGCGAAACATGAACATCTCTACCAGTACAAGTACTCTACCATGCTGTTCCATTCTGCGGTAACCATCCCCTCGAAATAATAGAATCTACGTCAGCTCCTCCAGTATTGTGCCAGATCATGGATACGATCAAGTACTACCGTAAAGTAAGACGTTTCATTCAAGAGTGCCTCAAAGTGCTTGATCGCTTCCTCTTCGGTGAGATCTAGCCGAAATTTCTCCTGTATCTGTTCGTGCACGTCACGATGCTTGATGTCAGGGATGTTAGCGTCAACCATCAGAGCGACCAGGTTCAGAATGAGATTGGCGCTCTTGCGCAGGATGGTGAATGCTGTGAAGCAGAAGTTCTTGAAACGTGCGTAGTGCGTGGATTGCGCACCACCCATGCCATCGACCATCTCCTTGCACACCTTTACTGGAGGGGGAAACGGCTTCGGGTCTCGGCCAAGAATGTAGCCAAAGTCCACTATGCATGAAATCAGATATGCCTGCAAGCAGTGCAGTAATCTGAACAACGCACCGTGGAAGAAATGACCTATACAAACAGAACTATGAGCACCTCCTGATGATGAGAGAATTATTACATGGAAAACGGACCATCCGGGGTAAGTAAGAGGTTGTCCAGATGGCGGTCCCCGACGCCAAGCAGATAAGTTACGACGCAATACCCAGCTACAGCTTGATCAGTGGCTATCCCCAGTTCGTGCTAGCTAGAAACATACCACAGCTACGAACAAAGGTGTCAATGACACCTGGCTCCACGCCATACGTGCCAACACTCCCCTCGTCCGGATGGCTTGCCCGCAGATAATTCAGCAGCGCCCCATGTTCGCTGACAATTGCTGCTATCGTCTTGCTTGGGATAAACTGCATCATACCCTGCAGAGGCCCTGTAGCGAGAACATCATACGGGCTCAACTTCAAATCTAGATTCTCCTTCCGCAACAGTTGGTCCATGAGCGTGAACAACTGCAATACCAATTGATCTTGACGCATATCGTCGCCGTCTTTGAAGATTACAGGGTATTCCGAGCCGTCCGTGCACTGGAAATAGAGCAAGAACGGAAACTGATTGGACTTGAACACAGACGACTTTTCAGCATTAATCCCGGTAATTTCGATGCGTGCGTTGAGAGGAAGGGGAAGAGGAGGGATATTGATGAGACCGTTCTTCGAGTCATTTATGAACGAACGAAGCTTCTCAATTTTCTTCGGTCGAGGATCTTTCGACGTCCTGATGTCTCTTGCACGCTTTGCCAATGTTTCCACAAGAATACCCTGCCTCCGCATGAGCTCCCGACGTTCGCTGCCACCCTCCGACTGACCATATTGACATGAGTCTTCGACTGCTCAAGGGAAGAACAGTGTACGCACCTCCAGGATCTTGTTTAAAAACTTGAACACGACCCTGCCATACATTTTCGCCACTACTCTATCTTCCAGCGCGACCTCCACCATGAAATACCAATACAGCCTGTTACCCAGCACATGGTTCTGTACACCGCGAGCAATCAAAAAATCCGTCAATCCGCTGTCGTCGTATGATATAGCGCTTGTAGTAGATCGCGATGACCGTTGATCACTGGCAGCGCTCTCAAATTTTAGCGCTTGGACTAGCTGTAGTAAATAAAGCATTAGTTCCTGGGGTGCCGTGGTCAGCGCCAGGTCAAACACGGAGAGAAACATAGAATATTCACGTCGTCGTCGGCACGGTTCAACTGTTTTACTGCAAACGCTCTTACTCGCGAGTCCAATGTACCAGGCCCTAGTAACTCGAGAGCATCGTCGGTGTCGACTTCAGTCCACATCGGTAAAAGCTCTTCGACCGCCTGCTTGACCTCAGACGGATCTCGCCAAGTCACAGATTTGAGAAACTTTGTCAATCCACGCTTATCTCTCGCTAAATAGAAGCGAAATTTCCAGATCGAGTCTTTCTCCTCCGAGTTGAGAGGCCGTGAAGGAGGGTAGCCCAGGATTTCCTGGTGACAACGACATCAGCGACGAGGCACACAAGTTGATAAATCGAGAACGCTTACCCCGAGTTCATCTCTGATCTTGGCATTAGGTTTGAGTTCTCTGTCGTATGGACTGCTTCGATGGCTCCGGACCAAGCGACGATGTTTGTCCTCTACAGGGTTCTCTCGCGCCATCTCGGGGTCCAGAACTGCCCAAAGGTGAGGATCGGTAGCGAAGGAGGGTGGGAGGACAGGTGCAACTGGCGTTTGTGCAATCATTGTTTGGGGGGTGGAAGTCGAGGGTGCATTTTGTGCTTCCTGTTTGCCTCTGAATCAGTCCCTCATCCCACCGGAATTCTCCCGATACCCACAGGTTCACTAAAGATCACTGGGAAATCAAAGCGGGGCAGATCGATGTATAGGAACATGTTCTCCGATTTTGCGTTCTCGGCCTGCCACATTCAGCAACCTCGTCTGGCACAGTGACAGTTTTCTTGAATGCTTACAGCATGAGTCTCTTCCATCTTCCTAAATGCCATCTTGTCAAGCCAGTCCGACTTTGGAAGATCGCCTCGCTCGTATTTCTTGACAAGCTGAAATACGGAAAAGGCGTCATTCAAGAAGGAAACTGCCCAGAGAGAGCTGACCGACCGTACCTTCTCTAACCGACCCATCTCATCCCTCGTGCCCAATTTGCTAGGCGTCTTCGTGTCCATCGAGCCATCTGCCTCCTGACCCGCCCATAGCAAAAGCCTGTGTTTGCCTCTTCGCAACGTCCTGGGTGGGCATGAGCAGTCAACTCACGGATCCATGGTATCCTACCTACCATTTCTTTCCGAATAATCTGAAGGTTGAGCCACCCACTGGGACAGCTGTGCGCGGACCTCCAATGTCCCATACAGTAAATGTGATCTGTGAGTTCAGCGGGAGGTCGCAATACCGTATCGGGAGCGTTACCCATTCATTCCAGCTGTATGTATGTGAGTTGAAGAAGAAGATATTACAAGGGTATAAAGGGAGAATATACATGTAATTCGTCTTGAACGTTTTGAACGATGTCCTGAACGGAATTGTCAAGGGCTTGTTGTCAGCTACGAGTTGACAGGTAACATATAGATCTGAGAGTGTCCTGTTCCACGAGTCAGCCTCTCCGTTTCGAGGGCGAGTGATAGCAAACTGCTACGACGAAGAGACATACGAAGACTGAGCACCATGAAACTTCAACTCCGGGTTGTCAAGCACCTCTGAGACGGATTTATGTGGTCTGGTTCCCTCGAGCTGCGAGCTGCATTATAACATGAACCGAGTGTGTGTTCAGAATACAAAGATATGGGCCCAGGGTTGCGTGCGTACATACGAAAGGTCACTGGCAGCTTAAGGTCAGAGAGCTTAGCGAATGTGAAGTCGTCGCGATTGTCCTTGTCCATGGGCAAGAGACGGGGGATGTAGCGGCTTGTGATATAAGGGCAATAAGTATGATTAACCGAGAAGCTCAATGGTGACCAACACGGACAACCTCAGCCTGGGCCTATTAGGAGACAACAGCGGCGTGACAGTCATACCAAAACGTCGTACTCAGTCCTTTTAACATCCAAGTCTCAACCGATCAAGATATTTCATCGTGTCAAGGTAAAGATTGTCGATCTACTAATACCGTACATGCCTCCGCTACAAGTAGCTGCACCACAGTGCTTTTGGCTTCGAGCACGAAGCAAGAGCGCTCGAAGAGAAATGAGGGTTGAAGAAACGCTAACCAAGAACAACCAGCGGTATCAAACCATCACAAGATCATCACATTGTGAGGCATCTACTCAGCCTTGTAGTCGGGGCGCAGGGAACGGACAACCTTGCCTGAAACACGGCCATTGAGCGACCAAAACCAAAGAGGCAACAATGAGATCTTACCAGCCCTCCAGATCTCCTGGTCGTCGATCTCCTTGAGCTCCTTGGCGAGGTCCTGACGGTATGTCGAGCGGCCGTTGAACTCCAGCGATTTGCGCGTCTCAGTACCATTCTTCACGCTCTCGTATAGCTTTTCGAATACAGGAAGGTTGGTCTTTTCAAAAATAGGAGCCCAGTCGAGAGCGCCGCGGCGAGCAGTCGTAGAGCAAGCATTGTACATATAATCCATGCTGTTGGTAGAGAAACAGTTGGATTGGCGCGAAGCCGTGTACTGCGCATGGACTCACCCCTTCTGACCAATCAAAGGGTATAGCGATTGAGTGGCCTCCTCAACGGTCTCGTTGAATGCTTCCGAGGGAGTGTGGCCGTTGGCACGGAGAACCTTGTATTGAGCACAGAACAAGCCCTCTGTAAACACCGTCAGCCCAGTTCATTTTCCCACTGCCCGGTACATCAAGACTTACGAATGGCACCCATGAGCTATGGAGGTATGATACCGTCAGAATGCATGGCCAAGGCAAGATGGGGATTGGCACGTACCACACCACGTTCACCATATAAATCTGAGTACACCTCTTTCTCGAAGGAGGTCTCATACATGTATCCAGAGCCAACAGCGACACCAAGGGCAACAGCCTTCTCCATGGCCTTGCCCGTGACATCCTGGAACACCGCGACACTGGAATTGATACCCCTTCCCTCCTTGAAGAGGGTGCGGACGGTACGACCTGATCCCTTGGGTGCGACGAGAATAACGTCGACGTCAGATGGAGGGATAACCTTGGTGTCTTCCTTGTAAACGACAGAGAAACCGTGTGAGAAATAGAGAGTCTTGCCCTTCGTGATGAGGGGCGCGACGGTGGGCCATGTCTGTGATTGGGCAGCATCGGAGAGGAGGTTCATGATGATAGTTCCCCGATTGATGGCTTCCTCGATGGGAAAGAGGGTTTCGCCTGGTATCTGTCAAACACGCAGGTCACCAATGGCGTCCAAAAGCGGAGGAAATAAATTAAAGAGATCGAAGCAGTGAACTTACCCAACCATCTTCAATAGCCTGCGTCCAGCTCTCACCGTCCTTGCGGACACCGACGATGACATTGAGACCATTGTCACGGGCGTTCAAACCCTGACCATGGCCCTGTGAGCCATAGCCAATGAGAGCGAGGGTATCATTTTTAAAGTAGTCCTGAAGTTTTGCCAGAGGCCAGTCACTGCGCTCGTACACAACTTCCTCAGTACCAGCAAAGTTGAGAGTCTTCACACCACGGTTAGCAACGACCTTCACATGGACTTCACGTCAGCCAAACGAAACATGAGACTGCGAAGTAAATTTTCACCTGCAGGATGGGCCGCCTTGAGCTGCTAGGGAGAGCTGAGCGAGCAAGGAGGGAGTACGATGCAGTTTGTGCGGGCTTTGCTGCGATTTTTGCACCTGCGCGGGTGGCGCTGCGGGAGACTGCACGGAGGGCGTTTGCAGAGCGGGAAGCGACGGAGGCCATGGCAGTTGGTTGTTGAGAGTACGGATAATATGTAAATTGAAAGCTGGCTTTTGAACCTTTTGAGAAGCGAGGACCAACGTAAGTCCGAGTCACTACACTCGGCCGAAACACTTCCGATTAGTTCCGCTGTCATGTTTGAAAATTGAGGCTCGTACTTCAAGTGTTTTCTACGATTCCTAGCTAAGCAGGTCTCACTAGAAGCTTTATTCTTCTCAAGATATAATATCATCTACTTCTCCATTGTTTAGGACAACAAGCCATATAAATTCTTCACGTGCTCGACCGTTGCTTGATCCCCCGTATTCTACGTCCAAAGAGTTAGAGTTGGTCGTTCAGGATAACAGCAGCACCATACCTTAGTCAGGTCATCACTGATCTTAACACATTCTTTGCCATCAACCCGTGCAAGCTTGATGACCATGTTAAGAGCCCTGCTCGTCTCTGTATAGTTGCTGCTCTTTTTCATAAAGTTGTTGGTAAGGAAAGTCCCAATCCCAAACGAACCTAAAGAGTAATATGAGTTGGGTCACTGACGTCAAACATTACCCCAGCACAAGCACAACACTCACAATTAAAGCCAATTTCGTCACACTGCTTCTTCAGTTGAAGTACCTTGTCTACAGTCAGAGCATCAGAATACATGATGCTCTTTGTGCTGGTATCAACCCCTATGCTGTCATACATGGCCTTTGCTGCTGGTGCAAACTCTAGTGGATTGCCTGAGTCTTGCCTGAGACCAGCCCACTGTCGGGCACGATTTGGGTCCTTTGCAAAATCCTGTTCGGGCTTAGATTCAAATGCCGGCTCAAAAGTGAAAATGACCAACACACCTGGAAGAATACTTTGGTCGAGAAAGTGTCAGTTAGTGCAATGAGCAAGCTGTCCGGGTAGGTTTTCTGCCAAAGTTCCAACGCTTTATTGTTTGCACCTTCATAGCCATTCAATGCAGCTATCTGGATGATGCATTAGCCCAATACCCCATCACAAATTCATTGCAGTATACCCCCATAAACCATTCACTGTCGGGTGGGTAAGCAGGCTAGATCTTTAACAAGTACTTTAGACGGCATACTGTGCAATCGTTCCCACCGGATTAATGTTGTAGTGTTTGGCAAAATAGGCCTTGGAAATAGGAAAAATCAGCCTATTATGCGCAACACCACAAGAATATAGGGGAAACATTCCAACATTACTTGTTCCCACAAATTTTCCTTGCACATGAGGCTTCTCAGACTCCTCTTTCAAGGTCGCAATGACTAGATCCTGGATGTAGAACGACCGTCTCCGCCGGGTCCCGAGTTCACTGAAGGCACATCCCGCCCGCAACATCGCTTGTGCCTTCTGGGACGTGCTGTCTGGCGGACAAGTGATACACATGATTCGACGAAAGCGGAAAAACCATGTACTCACCTTTCTGGCCTTCGTAACTCCAGTCAATTGCACCAATGCGGAAGTAGAGTTCGCTCAGGCAAGCCATCACCTGTACTTCCCAGAGTATCGTCTCTACCCATAGACCTTCGACTTCTATCTGAACATTTCCGTGCTCTCCATCTTCTGAGACTGGTAGGAACTTGATGGATATCTGGTCAGGATTGAACCGAAAGCCTGCGAGATAGTCTAGATATTCTTTCGTGAAATAGGGGCAAGTTTTCTCCAGCCAGTCTTTCTCGTCTGACGACAAAGATAGGTTGCGGAAGCCTGAGACACAAGATGATGAGCGTAGGCGATGAAAGGTAGAATGGCACTTCCTTACGCTCGATAGATTGTTGAAACACGTCAATGCATTTACGCGGGAAGAGTATGTCATGATCGCGGTGTGTGAATCTGTAGAGTGCTTCTATCTCTGGGAAGTGCTGCCTGACAGCCTGCTGCATCGTGAGCTGCACAACGCCGTCAGGAAGGTGTCCAAACCCGCTGCTTCAACAAGGCACACTTACCTTGTACAAGTCGGTGTCTAGGATGGACCGGGGGGTGTATACCAGTGCTTCAAAATCCTCCTCCATGATGGTCGCAATTGTCAGAGGCGGGAATGGTGTCGATGATAAACTGAGAGTCTCCGAGAGAGTTCAACGAGCCTGAGATGCTCCTGTCGCTGAAGCGCTGAAATTCGGAAGTAGCAAGCGGGTCCACACGGTACTGAGAGTCATCTGAAATCGGTAATAAGTATTGTTTCCGGGTATTCAGCCTTCAGGTGGTACATCCATGCATGAGCAAGTCAAGTATTCTTGTCACCGTATAGATTTCAAAATATATCCTTCCAGCCCTCCACAAACCCAAAGTTCCTGCACACTAGTGCCGACCACCCGTACATCATATCGTTTCTCGCCTTCAAGACCCCTGACGACAATGGACCCATCCCGCATGCTTACCCGTATCTCGTGACCCTCATTCACCGTGAGCTCACCGTTCTTGCCACCAGCCCCACGTTTTCCATACTTCCCGTATGCTTCTGTGAGGTCCTTGACAAGCTCAGGACACTCCAAGCACACAAGCCCATTATTGATCGCGTTTCGTTTAAAGATATCCCCAAACGAGCCTGCAATCACTACAGGCACGCCTGCAGCTTTGAGCGCAGTTGCAGCCTGCTCGCGAGATGACCCCGTGCCAAAGTTGTACCCCGAAATCAGTATGACACCCTCTTTCGTTGTATTATCATCCATCAATGCGGAAGGAGTTGAAGGTCTCTGTGGTTGCGCTTTCATAAGCTCGGCGACTGTACCTGCGAAAGAGGTGTCATAGTTCTCCATGACAACTTGGGCTTGTCGCTCGAGGGTGATGTCGTCTTGGTAGGTATATTTGCCGGGGTAGAGAGCGTCTGTGTTAAGGTTGTCCTGAGGTACGAATAGGAGGCGGCCAGAGAAGACAGATGGGAAACCAGGAAAGAGGGGCTCGTTGACAGTGGTCGTCGAGAGGTCGGACGAGGAATTAAGCAACTCAGAGGGGGCGGCGTAGAATGTAGGTGACCCAGTTGGGGGTAAGTGAGCGGGGTCCAGGGAGTCGGGGCTGCAGATATACCCTTTAATAGCACTGGCGGCGACCACGGCAGGACTTGCCAGGTACGCTTGCGCTTTAGGGTGGCCCATACGGCCCTTATAGTTCCTGTTCGTCGCGCTGATCCCTGTTTCGCCCTCTTCGAGCAGACCCGTGCCAAGACCAATGCAGGGGCCACAACCTGCAGGGAGGACATGTGCACCAGACGCAACAAGGGCGTCCCAAAGCCCGAGCTGCTCAGACTCCAGTTGGACTGCCGAGCTCGCAGCAGCGATGTAAAATTCAACGCCAGGCGCGACCTTATTTCCCTGCATGACAGCTGCTGCAGCTGCGATATCCGAGACGCGTGAGTTAGTGCAACTGACAAGGTAAGCTTTTTGAATGGGTATGTGCGCCTCTTCGAGTTGAGGGAGGGGAGTAGAGATTTTGACGCTGTTAGGACCTGAGACATGTGGGACGAGCGTGGAGAGGTCGAAAATAAGGTGCGAGGAGTATGAAGCACCTGCGTCGGAAGATAGAGGGGCGGCTCGGAGTGCATCAAGCCGGCGTTGGTTTATACGGGGGTGTTCTGGGGGTGCGGGAATACCTGAAGCTGCTGAACCGAAGGTACGGAGTTCAAGTTTCTTGAGCATTTGTCCATACCATTCAAGAAGCGTCTGATCGACCGGGAAAACGCCAACGAGGGCACCCCATTCAGTCGTCATGTTCGCGATCGTGAGACGGTCGTCAACTGAAAGAGCGGCGACACCTTCACCAGTGAACTCGATAGCGACATTGAGAACTTCGTCTTTGTTGAACGAGCCACAGAGGGCTACGATGACATCTTTTCCTGTCACTCCAGGCGCGAGTTTACCTTTGAGTTCGACCTTGACCATCCGAGGGACCTGCCACCATGTTTTCCCAGTTGCCCAGAGCGCAGCTGCGTCAGTGCGAACGATGGGAGTGCCTACACAGCCAACTCCACCATACATGTTGCTATGGCTGTCGCTGGCAACCGTGAGGGCGTAAGGAAATGCATAGCCCTCCTCAACGAGGATTTGGTGTCCGATGCCTCGACCAGCGGGGTAGAAGTCGACGCCATGTTGCCGGGCAAAAGATTCGATAGCAAGGTATTTCGCGAGGTTTTTTTCAGATTTGTTTTGGACATCATGGTCAAGGGTGAATACGAGTTGTTTTGGGTCTGCGATTTTGGTCGCTCCGATTGACTTGAACCTGCCGTTGATATGTTAAGCTTTCGCCGTGACACGTAAATTGGGAGAAATGCTGAACAGGCAAAGGGGGGCAAGAATTGAACGCATGCGTACTTGGATATGACAGGCCCTGTGTTGTCGTGTGTCATGACATGCTCTGGACGAATCATGACATAGTCTCCTGCTTTTACCACTTTGCCATCGGAGAGACCGACAGCGTACTTCTGGACAACTTTTTCGATAATGGTTTGCGGGATTCGAGGGGTGTATGCTGTTGCAAGGAAACGCACATGAGTGGAAGCGCGGCGCCGAGCCCACAAGGGCGATAGGCCTGGGAGGAGTCGCATAGACAAGGACTGTAGATATGCCGCTTCGTTTTCGTCGTGAGATTCGCGCTGAGAGGTAGCTTAGCCTCGACGCAAGATGTTAAGGACGGGAGCCGAGTAACGTCGTATGCAAGGCTCAATTGGCAATAGCTGTTGGCAAAGTTACAAGCCTCCCCAAACCAGACCAACAGGTTCAGAGGAAGACGGCCATTATGTCAAACTCATTGAAGATACGTTTAGCCCCAGATCAAAGCGTGGTCATGTTATGACAAGTGGGACACGAAATTTACAGTAACGGACAAGTAATGGAGGTCAAAATGCACGGAATCTACAGAGAACCCTCAGGCAGATTAGGTTATACCAACGGCGACCGACGCAGTCGCCGCGATGGATGTAGCCACAGGTGAATCCGCGACTTTCTCTGTTATTACAGAGGCAGCACTGGCTGTGGGAAGCGCACTCGAGGACTCTGGTGAGCTTGAACATTGATTGGTCTTAGCCTTCTTCTTCTTAAAAAGGCCTAGAAATTGTTGATCAGTAGCGCATTCAGGATTCACTAAGATGAATACACTAACCTACAGTGACCGCAGACTTCACGTTGTCCACTATCTCCTGACTTTCCTCTAGGTATTCTGTATCATCGAAACGATGCTTCCTCCCAGCGAAAGTCTCAGGATCCCCCGAAGCCAGAGCAATCTTCCTTTCTAGCTTGTCGAGCTTGGCCTTTTTAGCTTCAGTTGCTGCCTTCTTACGCTCCTCTTCGTTCTCCATGTAATCGACGAGGCTGTGTAAAGCGACAATTGGATATCCGTAAGTACAGTTTGGAGACGGCGAACATACCGTTTGGCGGTTTTTATAGTGCTCAGCCTCCTTCCGCTGAGATCTCTACAGGAGTCGTTATTGTTCGTCTTCTGGCTGCTCATGCGACCACCGGCCGCACGAAGCTGTGAGCCAAAACCGCCCTTTCCGCCCCGGAGACGGGGAACAAGTCGCAAGGTGACGAGGTTCGATGACTGGTCATGGAGTTCTGAGACGCGGATGTCTGGAGCGAGTGAGCCAGAATGGGGGGATATTGTCAGAGCTTCCGAGGCTGGGAGATCAGGGTAGCGGTCACAGAGAAGTTCATAGAGATCATTTATATGAGTCCCAGATGGGACTAAGAGAGATAGAGTGGGGAAGGGCGGGAAGGTGGAGAAGAGAATGCTGGTGGACATGACCGTTTGTGAGCAAGCTCGGTTGAGTGGCGGTCAAGCGCGATATCCAAATATGGCAAGAGCTTCGGAAAATAACAAGTATCAATAAAGACTTCGAGGCCACTCCTTGGTCCTGGAGTCGATTCCTCAACTTGTGAACGCTACTGCCATCTGACCTCGAAGTGGCGCCTATGCGTAGTATCGTACTGTCACTGCAGAAAATGGTGGTCCTCCTCCCCACTTTATCCCGAGCTTCAATTCGACATAGGTCGCAATAATTTTCGTGGTGTTTCTTGCACGCGACGCTGGCTGGCAATATATGCTGATTTCAAGGCATCCGCTTTTTTCTTAAGGATAGTCAGCGGAACATGATGGATATCAGCTTTGTTGAAAATCAGCGACCGAATGTTGTTCGATGGAATGTTCCCTTGATTGAACAGCACATCCATGACACCAGGGTGATTCCGTTGTTCGCCTAGTCCCCTTGCTACGACTCACATCAGATGTCAGAGGACTATCGCGCAAGTCTTATTACCCACACTTCTTCAGGAGCCCGATCATCTTGCTTACCCTGAAATCATACGGGGGATGAGAGAGATGAAGTTCATGCCACATGTGGTAGGTTTTGTTCGCATGATCGACCCGGGATCTCAAGTGCATTCATATTTATAGGTACCTGCATGACATCCGTATTCTCGTGCAGCTGGATGTACCGATTGTGCGGTCGTGAAGGATGTGCCGAATGCTTAAGTTTGAGCAGGTCAAAGATCTGACAGGAGACGATTAGTACGACGCAGGCCGAGATCGCAGCCCTAAGCCAGACCAGAAAAGCGCGCCCACACGAATCCGTTTCTCCTGTCCTGCACGCGCAGAAACGAGCCTCGTGCCAAGGACTTCTCCCCGATATCGCAAATCTGCAAGTCTGAGCTAATCCAGGCCATCAGGGAAAGGAGGCGCTGATGCAAGCAAACAGATGTTGATGCGTTGCCGGTCATAGGAGCTATTGATCCTGCCCTTCAAAATGGACAATCCGAACCCAATGGCTCCGCAAGTGGAGCTTTGAATAACCCAGCCACATCCGAAACTCCTGCGCTATCTACACTCGACCTCGCTTTGCCACAGATTCAAGCCATAGCTTCACATTCGACTTGTGATCAGGCAAATGGTGCTACCACGAAAACTGACACCCACCCACATCCTGCTTCGGGTCCCACTCCAACAGACTCGTCAGGATTACCGTTCTACCACGGCCACAATTCCAGACTCGGAGCTAACTGAGGAGGTGATCCGACCTCTTTGGAGCAAAGGGATGCCTTAGTGGTCACTGGCCTCGTTCCAAAATTCTAGATCCGATGGACGCTCAAATGTTTTCTTCAGAAATACAACTCACAGAGTTGCTGATCCCCGAGTGCCAGTCTGGCTGAACAAGCGTGTCACTGTTGGCGATTTTTTTACCCGGTTCGCACAGTATGAGGGCAGAGTGGGGTGCTGGCAAATGAAGGTTCGCTCTCAACATGTTGGATGATGGTGTGATGCTGATCGCGGTCCACAGGATTGGCCTCCCTCGACTGATTTCAAGCCCACGTTCCCTGAGCTTTTCGAGGACTTCAGCAAAGCCGTACCGGTGCCGACGTATGTTCTCCATGATGGGGCGTTAGGCATTACCTCGCACTTTCCGAGCAATGCTGTTGCGCCCGATCTCGGTACTATTGAGCCTGGGGTAATGCTGCAATGTAAATTTCACAAAATAACTACATTCCTGATACGGTTTGTATCCCTATAAAAATTATAGTAGGTGGATGGTATCATCAACAAAAAAAAGTAAGTCTATCTGAACAAGTTGTGCTTGCAGTGAGAAGATTCCTGATCTGAGTGTGACATGAACGTGACAAAATTCTTGGCGACGTGACAGAGTATTTGAAATGTGTGACATAGGATGACGGAATGAACCAGATATAGGAGTACTTAAGGTAACTTACAATCTCTGACCACAACTACAATCATCCTCACCTTCAGTCAGAATGAACCTTTGGCGCACACTCGAACAAGAAGCTCCCGTATTCGTCTGGCCCGTCAAGTTTTGCTTGGGCGTAACTCTCACCACATATCTTCTCTCCCTCCTTACAGGCAACGTGTCTCAGGTGGACAGAGTATGGACCTTCCTTCCAACGATTTATACCGTCTACTATGCTCTATTGCCACTTTGGCCCCGTGCTCCCCCTACTTTCTTCTTTCCATACACACCTGGATCCGTTCACGAGTCCGTTGCTGGCACTTACAGTCCTCGCGCATTGCTTATGATGGTGTTGGTGGTAAGTCTGTATATTTCGGTAGTATTGACCCGGTTCTGACGAACAAGTGCAGGTTACATGGATGTGCAGGCTTAGCTACAATACATGGAGACGAGGACTCTTTAACCTGTGGGTCTTTATCTATTTATAAGGTCAGAATTCGTAACTGATATCCATTCTGTCGCATAGCCATGACGAAGATTACCGTTGGGAAATTCTTCGCCAGAAGATGCCTTCCTGGCTCTTCCAAATCTTGAACCTCACATTCATCGGTATCTCGATATCGCTAGTTCTATATATGCTCCAGTCTAACCCTTACCCCTAGCTATTGCTCAGAACATCATCCTCTTCCTTCTCGGTGTCCCTGCACAAATCGCTGTCACCCAACCCCATTCTCCTCTCAGTAACTCTGATTACGTTCTCGGCGCTCTTGGATTCCTCTCGCTCTTCGTCGAGTTCATCGCTGATAATCAGCAGTATTCATACCAGACATTCAAGCAGTCGGGGAAACTGAACCCCAATGACTGGCCTGGTGCGCGCATTGCTTGGACCAAGCGCGATGTGGAGAGGGGATTTGTAACAAAGGGTCTGTGGGCATGGTCGAGGCACCCTAATTTCCTTTGTGAGCAAATCTTCTGGGTAAGTCGCTTTCACCATGCAAACTCCTTAAAAAGCAGTAATTCACAATCTTGGGTTAATCAGGTCATCATAAACCTCATTCCCCTCGTGCCTTCCGGTGCACTCGCCGGTTTGGCCACTTCAACATCACTCACCTCATTGGCGCCTCTGCTCCCTTGTCTCGTTCTCTGCACCTTGTTCTTCTCGTCTACACTGTTCACGGAGTCAATCTCCCTTTCCAAGTATCCGGTCGCGTACAAAGCATACCAACAACGTGTGGCGATGTTTGTTCCTCTTTTCACTCCAGTGTGGGGAGCATTGCTGAGTCTGCAGGGTAAGAAAACGGAAGTGGACGAGTTAGTTTACGGGCAGGGTACGGGGAAAGGGAAGAAAGTCGAGTGAAGGAGCGCAAAGGACTGAATGTCGGACACTGATGCATAAATGTTGTACTATCAACGCCGTTGTAAATACTCTTGCATAAGAACGCATTTTCTTGGGATGCATTGACATGAGGGGGCGTGGCTCAAAAACGACCAGGAATCATCATCGATCAATTCAAACGATTCCTTCACTCACTGAGCTTCGGTCTATAGTATGGCCAAGGGCCATTTGACAGCATTACTAGCTTAAGAAATGGTCAAAGGATGGCGGAGGTCGAAGCTGTCGATCGAAGAAGACTTTGGCTTGGAAGAATACAGTAAGCTAGGCTCGCTTTGTATCTCTGCGCGCTGCTACTTTTCAGCTGGTGGGAACTATCGAACGAATCGTGATACTGTATTTTTGAGTTCTTGATTGTTAGGCACGCAAAGGCACTGGCATTTCTAGGGAGGCTGGAACTTGAAGCTTGAAGTGGCAATCGGACTTCAATTTATTATGCAGAGGCGAGAAATACAGTCTTCATTGCGGACCTCTCGGGACACCATATTGTTTCATGCGAAGATCAAGGAGATACGAAACATCCTGTCCAGGAGGATGGCGCTCGTACGTTGTCGTCTTCTCGTATGCGACACCCGCAACGCAAATCTGTGACAATGAATCAGTCAAATCTACTGCTTCCCACCGAAAACAAAAAATTGTATCAAATATTTTGGACTCTCACCAAGATGTCTGCCGTCAGACCCTTGACAGGGGAAGCACACGAGCGGAGGCGGTGGTGGCGGTATAGAACCGTCTCCGTCTCGTCAACCTTTACGATCTGATCGGTCATGTTCTGTTATCCAAAGGACCGGAAGGGGTAAGCTCTCTAGGAACGCAAGATCGACGCAACAGGACTCACGTGGAACTCTTCTGCATACGGCCAGTTCTCGCTGCCCCTCGGTACTAGGGGCTCCTTCCCAGATAACGTCGGATCGAGCACAGCCTCGAGCGGGTGGTTGAAGATGTGGTCTACCTCCCCGACGCATGGCTTCAGTGTATCGAGGACGGCGGGATTTGTCAGGAATACGATGACCGGGGTGACAAGTAGTTGGGACTGGGAAAGGAAAGGTTGAAGGCTGCCGAGAGTATGGATGTAGGGAGAGTTGAGAGGAAGGCCCACTTCTTCGTGAGCTTCTCTGAACTGTCGGACGCAATCGTAATTTAGAGAGTGGATTGTGCTCGTGAGGGTGGGGAGAGGCTTACGGCTGTGTGGACAAGACTCTCGTCGCTCTCGTCTACTTTACCGCCCGGTAGTGCTGTTTGTCCGGGATGAGCGCGGAGAAGTTTCGAGCGGGTAGTAAGGAGGACTCGAAGCTCGCCGGCGTTCTCGTAGAGCAAGACGAGCACGGCGGCTAGCTTCTTTGTCGGTATGCCTGATCTGTATGTGGTAAGTCGATCGGATCCATGATCAAGTAACACTCGGAAGTCGTTAGAACTTACAGATCTGGCTTCTCACAAAGAGAGTGTTTGCATAGTCTCTGGATACTGTGTTTGGTTCTCTCGGAGAGCTCTCCCAATTCGATAGCAGGCGTTAGATGTGGGTCTGCGAAGTCGCTCTGTGACGTTCCGTTTAACATGTTCTGGCGTCCAAACGTAACGCCCCGGAAGATGATGTTCAGCCTGACTCGAGCCTAAAATTAGTTACGCTCCCGTTGACTCGGAGCGCTCACACAGCTGAGAGGATGAGAGGAAAGTCAAATTAATATCGAGTACGCAAGAATACACTCGAAATATAGATAAATAACTGTACGCATGAACCCGACACCTAGTCAGATCGACACCTCGACTCGTGATACACCTCAGACTTTGACGTCCAGCAGAAACAACTTACGAATCACGATCTAGCTTTCAGCCTTGGAAGCAATGAACCTTGACTTGCTGATTTGTGTAATTTGGGAGGTAGTGCCTCCGCGGTCCCATCCTTTTGTCCCTCGTCTGTACTATCCTCTACCGCTCCTTGGACATACCCCATGCCCATAAACATAGGTACACCCCCACCCCCGCCATGTGCGAGAAAGCCTTTCCGCTTACTCCTCGTCCCCGTACCAACGAACACGTCATCGTCCCCTTGTTCTGGATGCAGCTCGTCATCACCCTGATCGATGTCTGAAGTGCGAGCTTCAGCAGTGCGCAATTCCTCATCAAGCGTGGGACGCCTTTTGTGTGCTTGCTTGGGCTTGGGCTGGGAGCTTGGGGCTGACCGGATGGAGGAATTGCTTGGCTTTTGTTCTGATGATGTTGACAGGGCCCGTGCACGGCTGCTTGCAGTCGAGTTGCGCTTTGTCTTTGTTTTCGACCTCGAGACAGGGATGAGTGAGAGGAATGGGACTGGTGTCGGTGGTGGGCGTGCCCCGCTTTCGTCGTCTTCGTCTGACGTAGGAGGAGGGGCAGATTTCGGTTTAGGAGTAGCCCCTCGCTTCGTGCGTGCTGGCGCCTTCGGTTTACGGGGCGATGGAATGGATATGGGAGACATCGGAGGTCGCTTTTTGAACAGATCAGAGGCACGTCGGGGGACGGAGTTAAGATGGATGGTGCCAGGTTCGGGGTGCGGAGGGTCCTCCATGTCGATGTCAGTGACTTCTATCCGTCTTGCGCGGAGGTCCATATTGGGATCTTTATCTGTTCCGATGGTTCGAGGTCCTGGGGGTGTGGATGGAGCTCGGTCTTCGATACTGTTTTCGCCATCTCGCTCATTATCGGAGCATAGAGAGGGGGTAGTTATATCTGTCTCATTCGCGGGCCATGTGCGAGATGGGAGAGTGGGGTCGAAAGGGGGCACCGTTAATGAGGATAGGGAAGGAAGAGCACCCGAGTTTCCTGAAGAGGATGTGCTGCCAGAGGAAGATTGTGAAGAAGGTTGTGTTGAACGGCGCTTCGCTGTGTCTATGGATGCATTGGGTCAATGGGAATTTCAATTCCTCAGACGAGTGAAAACGACCTACGCAACGCATCCGTCAACTCGTCAACGCCCATTGCGTCCACCTTTCGCTTCTGCCCAACTCTGACGACTGGTTCGTCCGATGGTGCCAACGCGGATGGCGGTACCGGTGCGGCTAGCGAAGAGTCGATCGGTACGCGGAGATTTGCCAGCGAACGGTGGCGTAACAACTCGCGTGCAACAGGCCTTACAGGACCTTTTGACCCGGTGCTACTCGTTCCACTGACGCTTTTACTAAGACCCGACGGCCCACTTGCACTCTCGCTCCCGAGCGCATCAGTGCCCAAGCCGACCTTCCTTAACTTCACTGTCTTCATCTCATTCAAAAACGCAGCCATCTTATCAGAGGGGACGTTTACGGTAGGCTGGCCCTTTCTTCTAGTCCTACCGATCCCTGGGTTGATGGGTGCTTCGACGGGTGTTGTTGTGTGGCGGAGGGAGGCACGGGCGGTTGCGAACATGAAGGTAGGAGTACAAGGCGTCGTGTCGATACGGAGCGGGAACGGCGGCGGCGGCGGGGGTGGCGGCGGGGGTGGCGGAGAGGCTGAGCAGGGAGGGGGAACAGAGGAACGACGCTGACTTCTGGAGAGCTAGAAAGGTCCGGACGTGAGTGTTGGGGGGTAGGCGACTGAAAAATTTCGTACTTCCTCCTTTAATCGCCTGACTTCTTCCTCAAGCGCTTTGATGCGCTGTTTATCTCGCTCACGCTCGCCCGAGGTTGCTTGGCTGCTGTGGTCCCCGCTTGAACGTCTCTGGTGCTCGCGCTGTTCTTCCCGTGCGGCGTCTAATTCGCGTTCCTTGGCGTGTACGCGTCCAGAGGTTTCGCCGACGATGAAAGCTAGGTCATAGTCCGCCTCATCGTCTCGCGCTCGCTCTTTACCTTTCCTAGACGCCGTTGTCCGTACGGTGGAGCCCGAGGAGGTTTTCTGCGACGGCTCAGCATCAGAATGTGGTTTGGCAACTGCCTTGACTGGGGACGAGTGCGGGCTAGGTAATAGCAGGGAAAAATCGGCTTCAGCGCCTTCTGTAGTGTTGAACCGCTGAACTGCGTCCTTGACTGAGGACACGGAGCGAGTGCGCCAAGGCGAAACGTATTGATCCATGGACATCTGATAAGGATCTGCACATTCAGCGCTCGGGTCTGCAGACGCGTTGGTCCGGGATGGTCCAGCTTCAGCCTCGTCTTCGGTCGCGCCAAGGGGTGGGCGGGATGGGCGAGCAGGAGATGGGACATTGAACAAGGAATGTACGCGTCGATCTCCATCTGGCTCATCTGGTTCGAGGGAGGAAGATCGGGGGAAGAGGGAGCCAGGCATGGTTATGGACGGTTGTTTCTTCAGTGTTCTCGTAGGAGCAGCCTGGGGAACACACACGGGCGTTGGTTGAGGCGGAGGCGATGTTGATTGCTCGCGATCAATGGCAGAAAGTTCTACGCGCTAACTAAACAAGAGAATAATCGGCCAAATAAGAGATTTACCTACCTTCGTCCGCGTCGTCGACATAGGTACGTGATATGTGCCGGTGGGGGCGTTTTCTGGCGTTTTCTGTTGATTTGGAACGCGGTTTTCGATGATCATCAGTTCTGGAGTGCCTCTTGCGTCCATGATTGTGATGTCCCCTCGACCTGTATCTGGTCTCGTCATCGCTTATATTTCTCTCCTTCGCGTCCCCGTCATGCCTTCTCCTTCCTGAGCTCCTGACACGTTCGGTTGATATGCGTTGTTCTGTTTTCGCCTACCGATGCAGTGATTAGCCTCCAAGGAAAGCGAATAGTAGATGAACTGACCTGCTCTCCGGTGGCGTTGAGAACGAAGGATTCAATTTCTCTCGAGACGAAGCTGAAGACATTTGAGAAAAGGCCACCACCTGGATGTAGTTTCGCGTTCTCGGAGGTGGTCGTGTGTCGATGTCGCGCAGAATATACCATGTGGTTAGAGGCCTGCAAGTAGTACCACCAGCAGGCAAGTACTGGTATGTATGTATCGGCGGTTGCGACGTTGAGCAGAACTTGAACCAAGTAAACCAACCGTGTCACAGATCCGTGTTGGATCAACAGACACACACAACAGCTTCTTGTTTACACGATCTCGGGTCCAATTGTCCTCATCAATACATGTACAGTGACCTTCAAACTGTTAGCTTTACTGTAAACCGTCCTAATGGTTGTCACGCGGTGCCGTATGGGAATAGTATACATGATTGTAACAACTGGTATATAGTTGCGCAGTGGGCAAGCCTCCCAAGAACATGTAGTCCATCAACAAACTTGCGGGGTACTAGGTTATCATCCTGTGGATGACGAAAGCTAAGAGGTTTGGAAAAACAATAACAAATAGGCGAGTCCACATATCGCAAACCGGTGACGCCAACCTCACCAGTATTCCTAATACGATTCGTAACTCGGTGGGCCGACGCTATGTCCGCTGGCAGCCAGGGATGCACGCACCGCTGCGTATGGATCTGCGTACTGCATCGTCCGACTGATCCGCGGTGCATTGGGGTCGCCCGTCGGTGGGGGGGCAAACGAACTTGACACCCCACCAAACCCTGACGGCGCAGGGTCTGAGAACGCGCCGTACGCGTCGAGAGAGGGGCGTGATGCCGTCGCAGGAGTGGTAGCATACCCGCTGTATCCACTATTCCGATATGCGCTGCTCGAATAGGCAGTGGTGCTTGGCGCAGCAGTGGTGGCTGTGGAGGCCGTCCAGCTATTGGAGGCGGCAAAAGGAGAGTTAGCAGCGTCAGAATTATCGTAGGTGGATCGGCGTGGTGCGGCGGCAGCTGCCGGAGGAAGGGTGGTAGTTTGAGTAGTCTGAGCAATGGCAGACGGAGGCGCTGCAGAACCGACAGGTTGGTAGGCAGTCGTCTCAGGATCATCCTCCTCTTCCGCCTCCTCGATATCGGGACGGGTAAAAGGTGGATCTAACGGGCGTGCAGTAAGGTTACCTGATCGCCAGTCGATGATCAAAAGGACAAGGGATGCCAGCCAGAAGCCTTTGCATGGATGAGTGAATCGTGAGAACTACTAGAGATGATAGTATTCACCGAATGTGAGCCAAAAAAATATACATCCAGCTTTCTTCGTGCTACACCATCCCGGCAAACCAGCAACAAAGTCCTTGCTGATGCTTGCATGTGGATCATCATTGGCGTTCTTGCACCCTGGCTCTGTCCATGCTGATATGGTCGTCACGAACCTAAACCCCAGACCAAACCAGACCAAACCAGGGTTTGGGGTGTAAGGCATCAGGATGGAAATACAACAGTTGGGCGGAGAGTAACGCACGCAATAAGCAGACTAAAAGCGCACCCCATACCCGTGAGAATAAAGCCGACGCGTACTTCCTTGAGGGCTCGTGCGAGGCGGACAAATTTCTCGTATTTCTCGTAGACGACGGGGACAAACATCATGAAGAGCGAGAGGAATATTCCGGAAATGGATACGAAGAGGGCGAATCCCGAGAGGCCAGCTGCAGGTGGCATCAGCGAGTCGAACTCGGGGCATGGGGGAAAACGAGTGCGGCATAGAGAAGTACTCACAAGGGCCGACGTGCCATTTTGCTTGAAAACTGGCTACGCTGGCAAAACATGCCATGGAAAGGAAGTTGAAAAATATTTGCGAAGTGTGGAAGATGATGGCGGGTTTTGATATTATCATCTACAAAAGCGATGTAAGTCGCGTCAGCGCGTTGGTAACCACTAAAATACAACAAAAGAATGACCGCAAGCCATACGACCCATAGTAACGGGACGAAGAGGAGGAAGACCAGTGTACCAGACTGGTCCATACATGCATCTGCTCCTGCAGAGAGAGAGTGCAGAATTACGTAAATGAAGGTGGTTTGAAAAGCGGTCGAGATATCACCGGTCACCAGGCCACCAAGCACTTGTGGCCCATGTTTACCGAGACGGACGCAAAAAAAAAGTAAAGAGAAACACGAAAAGGAGGGCAGGAAGAAGCCTCACATCATCCTCATATCTAAGCATTCCATGTCCGTTTCCTATCCCGCCTGAGATTGATGTGGAAACCATTGCTGACTTCTTCCTCTGGGGCATGACGCGGTCCAGCCCGTCCTGCAACGCCTCCAAGAACGGCATTGTCGCGAGATATATGGATATTGAAGGTGAATAATATGTAAGTGTTTGATGGGGAAGGTGAGAAGTCAGTGAAGTGAATCGAGTAGTTGGTAAGTATCCTGGTAAATCCGGCACTGGGAATATTCGTCAGGTCGCAAAGGTAATGCAGCGCAGCACAGTGAAGTAAAAATCCGCAGCGGAGCTGTGAGGAAAGCAGAATGCTAGTAAGACTTTTGGCAGCTTGCCCGTTGCTCATCATCGCATTGCAATGCGGCCCACTCTAAAACACGTGACATATGCTTACGTCATCATTCAATCTAATACATCATAAACTATACTGTTAACAAGTAAACCGTCCAAGGGAACGTCGGTATGTTTCCAGCATCTACTGACATCAGAAACAGATTCAGAATATAGCCCTGACCAAGCCACCACCGATCGCAGCACCTAACGAATGATTTCAGCACATTCATCACCGCGGCATAGTCATGGACGACTACCAGCACCGAATCCAGCACCCCCAGCAGCCGAGTGTGCCATCTACACATTCCATCAGCGGAAATGACTTTCGAAGGCCACTGATCAATTACCGTGTTTCCAAAAGCACCGTACTTGCTCTTCTTTTCTGCCTGCCCCGATGCCTGTTGTAAACCGATAGAATTCACGCCAGCACCGGTTGGCGGCGGCGTGTCTGCCCCATGCAAGGCAGCACCGAACGGACGGTACGGTCTAGTTGCCGTAATGGTCGTAATTGCTGGCGAAGTAGACTGGACTTTCTCGACATGGTTGGAGGGAAATAGTCCTTCCTTGCCGGATACCTTACCGAGCCACCAATCTGCGTTCTTCTCTGCGACGATTTCGATCATTTCTCCTGTGGAAAAGGACAGATCGTCGGGCTCCTGTGATATACCCGAATGTCAGTATCTGTTTTAGCAACGGGTAGTGCCCATACGACGCCGTCCTCATTGTAACCCCAGATAGCGCGGGCGTAGACAGTGACAGCCTGGGTTGGCGCGGTATTGACTGGTGCTGGGGGCGGAGGAATAGCCCGCGCACCGGGACCTGCGGTTGGGATAGTTCTGACTTGTGTCGTGACGACGGCTTGGGTCTGCACTGGCAGACGCCCGATAATTTCTTTCATGGTAGCGGCATCCTGAGGGGAGAGATAGCTCTGAGATTCTAGAAAGGCAACATTGAGTTGCATTTGGTTTGCAATGTGCCCGAGAAGGGCTGTGGTTTGAAGCTCATGAGGGACGGACATCGTGGTGGTGGTGGTGAAGAAACAGTAGGTCTGGGATCTGGAGCTCGGAGGTCCAAGGCACGAGATGTGAGAAACTTCAAAGACCAGCCAGATGATAGTATCATAATAATAGAAACACACCTTCGAGACTGGCGACACTGCCTTGTGCTATGTAATGATAAGCGCTTGTCGGCGTCGCTGATGATGATGAGCCATGGTAGAATAAATAACTTATTTATTACCCAGAAACAAATTCTTGGTGCATATGCCTGAATCTGGAGTTATCAGTCTCCTTCATCAGTTGTTTCTGAATCTCATCCAGCTTGAAGGTGTCGTCGAACAATGGTTTCTGCAACCATCATTACTGCCGTTCCCAAATTCGTATCTCCCGAAGAGCACAGAAACATCGTGGGATCGACACCGACGTCTTTCAATGACATCCTCCCTGTTCTTCGACATCAGGAAGTGAATGTTTCCATCTCTCTGGATCCACCCTTGGACGAATTCACTATGGAGGATGGTACGAACGGCGTGCTATATGTAATTGAGAGGTGCGTCTATCTCCTTTCAGAACTAGGTGTTTTCGATCCGCCATTGACGAGATTCAGTGCACTTGTATTCATGTCCTCCACTGGGCGTGGATTCCAGGTCGAGTACCCCGCAATTACACTTCACGCGATATCACGCGCAGAAGGGTTGAATCCCTCTATATACTGTCAACTTGATGAGTCGGCTGGTGGACCTCCAGACGATGAGGCTGCAGAGGACGCCAGCAATATGCGAGAACTGAACATCACTCCCAAAAACCCTGCTTCACGTGCGTCCTCTGATTCTGATCACACTCTTGAGAGCTGGCTTGTGACTCGATTTTATAGTGGAATCCATCTTCGAAGCGATGTCCTTTTGTGCATCATTACACCCAGACCCAAATATGTCAGAAGAAGACGACGCTGATGATGATGCGTTTGTCTCTGCCGATCAGTTTGAGACTTTCACGGGAGAGGAAGGAGAAGAGCTAAGCGAAGTCGGGCGGGTGCGCAGTATCAACAACAACCGTTATGCACCATACTAGACACTTCTCCAGGCGGCTCTCGCGCATTTAGAGTCAATCATATACAATCCGTTCGCACAGCCAAATGGCGTCAATGACCATTCGAAGGCGGGCGAGGAAGATCCCAGCGGGTGAGGGGAGACCGCGATCAGTACCAGAAGCCAGGGAAATTTGTAACGAGTTCATACAAATATCTGTGATGCAGAATCAAGACGTGGTTGGTCCAAAACCAACTAGTGCGTTGGGCGGCTAGCAAAAGGAAGATAATGATATAGGCTTGAAAGCTTGATGGGTGCAACTGGTTTCCATTCAAAAGGATACATTTGGGTTGCACCAGCTGGACTAGTATTTTTTTTGGGTACCATATGTACAACATATATAGGCGCTAGCGGTGTTTCGACCCCCCCGATTTCGCGAAGGAGAAATATCATGCATGACAAATTCTCCGAACTTTGATGAAGACGGCGGTGTTCACACAGGCAGACATGTCGGAAGATTCATCGATCGTGGGCATAGTTGGCAAAGGATGAATTTCCTCAGCAGTATTCGTGAGGCGTCCAGTGTTACAAACCAAGGTTGTACTGTATGTTCAACATGGAACAAATGTCACATCACATGCGTCCTCGACAATACCCTCCAAAGGCGATTTTCCACTTCTTCTATGGTATCTCGGGGAGTGTTGAGGCTAGTCATGAAGTAAGCAACGTTGCCCAACGTCCTGAAATGTATCCCAAAAGGTGCGCCACCGGGAGCTGAAGAGAGCGAATCATCACAAGCGGAAGCTTTTATGGATCGAAGCAGCGCCTGAGCAGAGTGGGATGCATAACCTGAGGCTCGGCTTAGCGACACTCGGGACGATAAGACCATGACTTACCAGCGCTATTGTCTTTGAACTTGATGGAAAGGACAGTCCCGAGCGTCATCGTCTCGTCAACGATGTCCAGGCCCGAGATGGAATGCACAAAGTTAGGGTCCCAGAAGCTCCAAATCTTCTCTGATCCAGGTTCACAGACCCATTTTTCCCGCGCTGCACTCCATGAATCATGCTGAGAAAGCTGCTCAAGGAGATCCAGTGTTGTGTTCGCGACTTGACATCCTACGGCGTGCGCTGTGTAGCTGTGACCATGTAGGAGCGCGTCGACCTTGGATTGACTATTGAATACCTGGAACACCCGCTCAGAGGCAAGTGTTACAGCGAGGGGCAGGACGCCGCCAGTGAGAATCTTTGCGTAGACCGAGATGTCAGGATCAACCGCCAGGACTGGGCCCAGTGATTCGAATCCAAGGCGATAGAGGCCCACGAAAACCTCGTCAAATATAACGGGTAGCGGGTTTGAAAAGAGCGAGCTATCGCGGACTGTATCAACCATAATTCGCTGGAAAAGCGGGTCCACAAAGATCATCCCCCCTGCACCCATCACTATAGGCTCCAAGACAAGAGCCGCGAGTTTCTGTTCGCCGTGCCGATCGAGCGCCTGCAGAACGTTCCTAACGTGGTTTCGGTATGTGACCGCTAGTGGTGAGCCGAGACGCTTCTTGACGTCATATATGGCGTGCAGGTCATCGAATTTGACTGCAGACATCGATGGAGCAATAGCAGGTGGGACCGACACGGTGAAGTTGCCCCGCTTGATGGAGACGGTGGGTGGTTCAAACCAGAAACCCTTGGACTGGTGCCATTCACAAGTATAAACCCCTTCTTCAGTCGCGTCCATTGCCCCTATTGTATCTCCGTGGTAACTTCCCTTTAGCCCCACAATCCCAAGGGTTTTTTTGTCGTGGGGTGTGAGTTCATCCATGGCGGTGACCGAGAAAGACCGTATCGCCATCTTCAGAGCGACTTCCATTCCCGTGGAGCCGTTGTCAGAGAAGAAAGCACGCGAGGCCCACCCTCTGCCAGGTCCTTCGTGCAACAAGCGCTCGGCCAGTTTCAGGGCAGGAAGATGGGTCGCCTGGGGAAATATGACATGACCATAACGCCCGGCTGCATTGGCCGCAGCTAAGCCTAGCGATGGGTGAGCATGGCCTACCGCCTGGGTCCACCAAGAGGCGGAGCCATCCAATTGAGGAGCTAGAAGAGAGCTGGATGGGGATGATGGTTCCGAAGGCGAGTGATAAACGCTGAAGAAGTCTGCGTAAGCACTGTCAATAACTGTAACGTCCTGCTCCGACTGCACTAGCCCATGCTGTACGAATGGCCACCAAATGGTGTCCAGCGTACGACGGGGCATTGTATCGAGCTCCTCGATGCGATTAGAATGGCATTCGTCCAAATGCCGCAAGGCGGAGAATATTTCGCTATCGAGATTTCCGGGAATTAATTTGGCGTAGTAGGATTCGGTGCTCGCAACATCTTCGGTGGCGTTGTCCAAGCGAGGAGGAGGAGGCTCCAGAGAAGTGACATGCACTCCGCGCTCAGCAAAATAAGACGAAAGATACTCATAGTTCCGGTAGTATTGGTCACGGAAGAGTAGAATCGCGTCCACAATGTAGCCACGCAGAAGGAGAGACTCGTATGAGGATATGGTGGATGATATACCGCCAAGCTTGGAGTCTCCGACCAACACTGTAGGGAGAAACAACGGTCGATAGCTATCGAGCTGAGTTGTCCCGGACAGGGTTGGACTGTGCACACCTTGTCATATGTCAGGAAACGAAGAGTGTACAGAGACTAAACCACCCACTCAGGAGCGACTCTCACCTCCAGCAGTCTCTACGTACATATGACCAGACTGCCTTGCCTGGGCACACCGTCGGATGTACTCGGCGATCGCGTTGACGAAAGTCGCGTCAGAGGGGGGGGTGAGCTGCTGCACTACTCAATACAAATTTATCTTGCGAATTAGCTCCCCACCTTGATGTCAGAATTGTCGGACGCCATTTGAACGGCAAGATGAGGGCTCACGGGATCGCCATATCGGAACAAGCAGTGCGTATCGACAAGATGATGATGCGGCCCCGCATAACGTTTGACATGTCTAGCGCAACATTAGTAACACGCCTAGAATGACCAGGAGTGAGCTTTTGGCATACTGATCATCGGCGTCCAGCGGAGCACCCGTGCTGATGGGTTTTAAGTAGAAGACATTGTTGTTTTTCAGAGCTGACGCGCGAACAAGGGCCGCAGTGATGATTGTCTTTCCTACATCAGTGTTGGCACCAAAGATCTGGTGGATGCGAAGCCGTCTATAAAGGTGGCTCATGTCATATGTGGAACTGACAGGCTAGATGCTTGAGTGAGTTGTTGAGCACCCGACTTGAAGTTGCAACAAACGTTGAGTTCAGAGTTGCGATTCGTATAGGATTGTCGTTTTCATGCAAGTTGTGGACAACCGCATGCATTGGAAAAAACTTGCAACTTTTAATCCCGTACTACAACCGCAGATCACCAAACATTATGTAGCACAGTATCTACAGATCGAACACAGTAAAAAGAGATCTATGGATAGAATCCAGACGTCTTCGTGTCATTTGAGATGGAGTGTGTAGGACACTACTTTTGCATTACCTACAATGTTAAAAGACCAATTGGTGAAACAACAAAGAAGAGGTAACGTCAATAATACACATCGCGAATGTACTCTCGTGCCCATGGTCCCAGTTCACTATCGGCCATAGGTATGGTGACACCGCACACGGCAAAATGTCGAGCAACGCTTTCTTTGCTGATATCTTCGGCAATGCCCGCGTATGGGGCGTAGCCGACTTGTGGAGAGACGCTAAAAGCCCCTCTCCTCAGGATATTCTCGTATCCTCCTAGCTCAGAGAAGAGCTCGGTGACAACCGCCATGAACTTTTGGCGGGCTTCACGAGACTCGGTGTCATTGGGATGTACTATAGGGCGAAGGCGTGCGACCATTCGACTTGCCCTCATATCAGTTGTAAACGGTCTTCCGTCTGCATCGTGTCGGATGCCTTTGGGGCAGGAGCTCGGATTGGCAGTGTAGTACGCCACCCAGCATTCTACAGGGTCCTCTAGACGAGGGTTGTTTAAGGGAGCGGGAAGCTTTGGAGCAGATGTAGGATGCTCCCACTCTGGAGTCCGCCAGGTCGACAGCAGGTAGCGTTGAACCTCCGTTTTCTGTTCCCTGGGAGTTCTATGAGCTTCGGAACACAAAGCCTTGACTTTCGTCAAAGCTTGATAGTTCCCCGCCTGGTGGGCGGCTTTAATGAGCGATTGGATTTGCTTGATGCTTTTGGCTGGCTTAGTTGCCTTGCACGCTTGCGGAAGGACAATTTGCCAACTTTGTGACGCGGGTTGTTCTTCAACGAGTGACTGGGACCCCGAATCTTCATCGTTGGAAGGCTGCCCTGCAGACAAAACAGCTGCAAAGGAGCGAGCAGCCACGCAGTCTGGAAGTTGCGCCCGAGGAGATGCTGGAGTGGCCATTGGGGGTGAAACGTGCTGCGGAAAGTGGGACGATATAAATTGACTGGCAGAAGGTTGATCAACATCATTGGCGGGCGGTGCGTCAGCGAGCTGAAGAAGCTCTGGAGGTACGGCAATAGGGATGGTAGGATTGGCGGATGGTGATGGTTTTGTAACCACGGGTGCAAGTGGCGTTTCGACTGGGACGCTCGTGTGTTTGAACTTCTCCTGGAGCCGCTCATGATCAGCACGACTGGATTCCAGCTGTGCGCGCAAAGTAAAGAGCTCTTCGCGGGCTTGGTTACGCTCGAAGCGATACTGCTCTATACTGTCAATCAATTCCCGATCCTCTTCCTTTTGACGCCGAATGCCCTCAGAGACACCCTTGTTGTAAACGTCCTCGCGAGCACGCTTCCGATCTTGGAAAGCGATCTGGAAGGCAGGTTGATGCGAGGAATAGCTCGCGTCGGCGACGTGCTTCATGTACGATGTACACACATCGCATCCAGATGGATGTACGATGCCATAGTCCTCCAGAAACTCCCATGGGGACAAAAGAGTGGGTATACCACGGTTATCTCTGAGAGACACGCGGAACGGTTCGTCGCTGCTGGACAGTGGGTACATTACTCTCCTGTACGAAGGTAATCTCGCGCGTTGAAAGGAAAGCGCACCAGGCGATATGGAATGAAAGTTTGAACAAGTGTATCTGAGTTACGGGGACGATTCTGGCCGCCTCATTGTGGCACGGAGCCACTGATATCCTGTAGAACACGTGCTTGCCTTGCGGACAACGCCTGGCACTGTTTGGTATTATTAGGATCAGAGGTTCCTGCACAACAACCAATAACATCGCCAATGATAGCCACGTTACGACTCCGAATTACTAGATATCGCGCAGACGATAGCTCATGAAGTGCGGAACCACGTATTACAACTCAAGAGTCCATCCTTTTCAATGAAAAGTTGAATTTGATGATTATCTGTGCCAAAGTATGAAACACAAGTTAAACACTGCGCTATGACATGCGCGTGTACATCGCCCAGAAAGAAACACTACTGCTCCAGTCAAAAAAATACCAGTTACACTTATGAAGTGTGGGCACTGGCTTCTGCAACTTGGCGCACTCAGTGACTTCTATGGTCGGGAAGTGGATGGATCGGGGGGGTCGGGTTTGGGCGATGGCGAGAGGGAAAAAAGAAGAAGAAAAAGCTCGCTTTGGGATCTCGAAGTCGGGGAAGGTGAATGATGGTGAGATCAAGACTGAAGAATTGAAGAAGTCTAGCTTAGCGTGATATGATGAGAGTGCATGATGAATCCCTCAGATGTCTATCTGCGAGCAGGAAAGGCTGAGACGTATTAACTGGTGTCAAGAACCGCCCCGACTTCACAATTTGCATCGCTATCAGAGAAAAAGGCCGAGAGAACGGCAACTGAAGAAGTTGGAGTTGGAGACGGCCTCAGACGGGTTTGTATAAGGACGAGCGGTGAGCGAAAGCGAACTTGTTCAAGTCATTCATCACTACTTACTAGTTTCCCCCCATCTTCCTCCCCGGTCCTTCACCCTGGTCTCAAGCTTGAGTACTTTCGTGCGCATGACTGGGAAGAAGAATGGATCGAAA
>MU121000.1:0-77310 GCA_014904835.1 Paxillus ammoniavirescens | reverse complement strand
AGAAACCACGTAGCGAATCGTCTCTATTGTCTCACCGTTATTCGCAAGCCTGCGTTCTGAAATGCTACTATGCTCAGGACTTCCGCTTCTTGTCGGATGCCAGAGGTGTATCGCGTCATCCCCATAGATAGATTGCAGCACTGAAAGAGTAGAATCATCGACCGCATATCACTCACTTACAAAACGAAGATCGTACCACCAATTTCCGATGCTACTTGCTCTCGATCTGGTCGCATCATCAAATCCGAGACAAGGTTCTGCACTTCGGCTGAATGCTCTGCAGCATTGTCCTCTGAGCCATTCTCCATGAAGCGCGGGGAATCGAGATGACCGTGTTGCGCAAAGACATGGAGGTGATTCTGCTCGATTGACTCTGATATCGATACAGTAGTGATCGCGTGGAAATTCTCAGGATGTAAGCAGCTTGATACTGGTCACCGGTGTCGATCAATCGATCATGCGCAAATCAGGCCATAACTTGCACTCCCCGGACACGGCGGGAGGGACGCAACGGCGAACGCAGAAACTAAAGTTGCGGACCTAGTTGTGATTTCTGAGACTACCATATCAGCCGGTACTGTACATGCATTCGTGCCAATGTTCATTGCTTCATCGGATGCCACGCACGTTCTACCTCAACTCGGATCAGTAATAGAGATCCTAACCTAGGTTCCACACGCTTGAACATCCAGGGCAGCGTCCATTTCCAAGGTATACACGAGTCGTGCTGTAATCCGAGCCAGTAACATTGGAAACATAAAACCAGGGGCAGGACAAAATCTCCAAATTTGCCTCGCTACTCGACCATTGAGCACCTAGTCAGTTGATCAGATCCGATGCATAACCGGTCGAATACGCACCATCCCAAAAGCAACAACAGCTGTCTGATCTCATCAGACCCGACGCTCGTATTACGCGGACATAGTGTCCTCCCGGTACCATTGCAAACACTGCCGTCTTACAGCTGCAAATGCTGGCACCAAACCCTTGACCTCTTCCCACCTCTGCCGATATATTTCCATATCTTCAGTGGCCTCCCCTGAGATTGTAGGATTATCACCCCACGAATGGTGGACATAGGACAACTTCGGGAAGATATCGCTCAGGAAGGCCGCAATAGCGATCGGGTTGTTTATCGTTGAAGTGACAAAGTCGGCGGTGGTACACCTCTCATGTGTCACCCCATTACCCGGGCGCGAATCTGACAAGCGTGAAGTGTCAATATCGATGTCCGAAAAGTCCACAGAGAGTGCGAAACCGGAAAGTTCCGGGCAGTGCGAGAGGAGGTTGAGCAGGCCCTGGTGCGTGATTCGATTCGATGCGCCCCAACCCCTCTGTGTATTTATCGACAGTCGCTTCAAAATTGGCCAGTGTTTTGCTAGAGTGGTGAGATCGGCGTCGTCGAGCAAGATCGCGCACGGAACATCCAATTGGAACCAAGTTACGTTGGGCAGAGCAAGTAGGGATTGGAACGTGGAAAGCGTGACTTGCTCGGGCTGTGGCAAAGCACGTCTGTTGCTAGACACACATAACGCAATCTGTGCCAGTCGATCTGAACCGCAGGCATTAGCAAGAACCTGGAAAAATAGTCGTATAGCATTCATGGTGGGTGGTTCCTCGACTGCGAAGAAGACCACACTGGGTGTGATCTGCATTGGTTCCAAGAAATATGTCAGGGTCGTAAGTGAAGTTGTAGACAACATGAGGATGTTGATGGATCCGAATGCCGGAGGAGCCAAGGAAGTCAAATCATTCAACTTGAAATCGGCTCATAGCTCCATCGAAAGGTAGCTAAGCAACGGAAGGGAGGACAAGTGGACGATGGCAGCCTCGTCGAGCGGAGGACACTTGAGCGACTCTAGTGAATGCAAGCACAGGACAACTTCGGAAATTATTTTGTCGCCTTGAGTTTCTAGAAAATTAAAGGCATGGGAAATGCGGAGGGTCCTGAGTGAAGGACATACAGCACCAACGGAGGTCAGGATCGATATGTCAGGAGAGCCCAGCGAATAACTAAAGGTCCAGAGAGAGAGCTTGTCGAGCGAGGGCGTCAACAACGAGCGCAATAGGGATGCATATTTCTTGTCTGGCCTATCCCAGTAAAGTTCCTTCAAGTACGGGATGAGAGGTTTGTACGTCGGGGGATTAGAGAGAGCGAAAATGATGTCGTCTCCAAGGTTTGTATAGGCTGTAGAACGTTCTGGTCCAATGGAGCGGAGCACGCAACGTACGCGAGTGGAATATTTGTAGAAGATCTCCCAATCCTTGAGCGACATGGGTCGGCACAAGCACTGTGACACAAGACACGTCCTCTCAGTTTAGGGCTTGTCCAATGTTGGGAACCAAACGTACAAGTTGTTTTTCGGCAACGTCAATCTTCCACAAATCCCGGGGAAGACATTGAACAAGGACGGTGAATGACTCTAGTGTCGCCCACAGCACGTCCAGTGCGGAACTGTTGAAAGCACGACAGGTGCGGGAAAGCCTGGCCAGAGTCGCGCGGTCCTCAGATGCAGGTTGCTGGTAGACCTCGAGAAAGATCGCTCGTTGGACTTCCACGATACCCAGGCATCTATGCATCTTCCACGCGAAATGATTCTCAGTTGGTCACCTATTAGAACGTGGAGGGAGGAATTCGAAGAAGAACAACACCCGATCACGTGAAAGTCTGGAGAGTTTTGGGGAAAGTTTTTGGGAAAGTCCGGAGGAAGTCCGGGAGATGGGGCACACATGCGGCACGGTCCATCGGAGTTCTAATGATCAGCCCAGGCCCTTGCCTGCTACGATGTGAGCGCCAATCCACCAGCAGGACCCAGTACTAGTAGTAAGATAGCTCCAAGATAAACGGTTACAATAACAGGGACAAAGTGGTGCAGGATGACGGCACGACACCGATGCAAATTTTTACAACTACTCCGTAAATTTCGTCTCAAGACATGGTCCAGGGTGGTCCGACTCCGCCTTCCACTCATCGGCATTGAAGAAACTCAGAGGTGTTGACGGGGTCGCATCCAAGGGTAACGACGCCATCTGTGACAAATTGATCAGCCCAACGGGAGCAAAAGGCAGAGCAGATTTATCCTAATGACTCACCGTGGCTGGTGTTTTTACACCAAACTGGCTCAGCGTTGCTACAAATGATATCAGTATGTGTAGGGACCAGCGACAAAGATGAAGGGGACCTTCCAGGTAGCGCCATTACCCACACCGACGACGGGGTTGGCGGTACAAGTGAGGCCGATGGGGGCGTGACACTTGAGAGGGAGATGCCCAGCGTTGCCAACGATGTGGTGAAGGAGGGAGTAAGGGTTATCGCGACACTGTTGCAGCACTGAACGGGGCCGGTTGTGCACTGGCGGGCGGGCTCTGTGGACTGTGGCAGCTACCAGAGCAAGAATATTGATGGTGGTGGCGATTGCAGTCTTGGTGAACATTGCGAATTTGTGAGGCTTACTAGAACCGGTCGAGTTAAATGAGGGTACTTGAAAGCATCGGAGTGATGCGCGTTTATATGTCGCATGGAGGGCCTTCATTACTCGAAGGCGCGAGTTCAGTTGGGCGAGTCTTCCCAATCCCCACTGGCAGAGCGCGGAGATGTGACTCATCAGGGGTAGCGCTAGCCAAGCGAGAACGTGGCAATCAGATTAAGAAGAAAAGCATAGTACTTGCTTGCGGCAAATTCATAACAGCCAAAGAAGAATGCGTGCCCAAAAATTATAATTCAGTTGGGCTCACCTCCGTTGGCCCCGATAACCGGAGTTATTCAGTGTGGATGGAGGTGCCTGAGGAATCCATGTGATGTTGGGGAAAATCTGAGGGGCTTTCGTACAAGAGGGACTGTGTCGGATCAAGGTCGAACACAGACATTGTTTGTGAGGAGCCGGTGACTGTGGAGGGAGAGCAGGATCACGGAATACTTCGATCTGGTTGTCACGGTCGGACGAAGGAGAAACTACACCGAGAAAAAATGTGGCACAGGGAAGCTCTCACCCAGCATACTCAGTTTCACAGTCGAACCATAACCTATACCAGTCAGTGTAACATGTCAATGTTCAGAAGATGAGATTGATGTCGCAGTCGATGTTAGGCCAAGGCTGTCACTGCCGCATCAGCGGCAGCAAGTGGATCGCGGGGTTTGAAGCGGGCAACATTTCGTTTCGCTGACGCAGCCTGTCCCGGCACGGCTGATCAAATTCATATGCTACACACTTCAAGTTTCCTCATCGCACTGACTCGTCCTAGTGCTTATTCCCTGTAAGAACTCCCCCTCGGCCTCACAGCGTTTTACATGGCAGCACCGAACTCCCCGACCGAACCATCCATTGGCTCAAAACGAGCCCACAGCCCCCGTCCTCACCCCGCAAAACGAGCCAAAGCTGCACAGGCTTGTCTCTCATGTCGCAAACACAAGACACGTTGTGAAACGCTTGAAGGTGACAACTCTGGTGCTCAATGTCATCGCTGTAAAGTCCTCAGTCTTTCTTGCTCTTTTGAGGATGGCCCTGGGCCGTGTCCAGGCCCCTCCTCTGCCCGCGTTCTCGGTCATCACTCCGGGATGCACCCTCAAGTTGACGCTGATCGGAGAGCATCGTTGCCGCCGGGAAAATCTATGCTGGACGTCCCAATAGGCGATACGAGGAAAGTTTCCAAGGCTTGGGAGAATCCGCCCTCTGATACCCTGCCGCCGTTCAGGGCGCCACCACACGACATCGAAGACGTCGACTTCTTGAGCCCGGAGCGGTTATTATCCGAAAAGCACAGTCCATGGGGATTCTTGAAACTCCCTGGTGGCTTCAATGGGAGCACGGTTCCCATGTTGGCAATGCAAGCATTGACGCGCGGCGGCACCAACATGGCGGAGTCTGCACGGAATAAAGTAGACCAGACACTCCTTCATGTACTGGGTCGCGAGCAGATCAACTACCTAGTTGACATGTGCGTTTCTTCTCGACATATTAACCCTCGTTACGCAGTCACTCACTTTCGTCCAACGTATTTGATACAGATTTGAGGATCGCTACAGCCCCTGGTTAAACTTGCAGCCAAGAAATGGAAACGAAGTCCCGGGCCCCTTGTTGCGCCTTGCCCAATGTTGTGTCGCATCCCGACATTTAGAGCCCTCAATACGTTCCATAGTCGCCCCACAGCTCCACCGCCTAGCCGACGACGTCGTCTTCAAGCAAGCCTTCAACCCACTCCCTTCCACAGATGCGATTCACGCCATTCTCATCCTCTCTATATGGGAGCCCGTCGGCGACCCAGAACCGAAAGAACCACGAGATGGAAGGTTGATAGCTTCCACGGCTGTCAGCATGGCCATGAATCTTCGTCTTAGCGAAGCGATGGTATATGCACGAACGCTCCGCAGTCAACAAAAGCCAAACGAGCCTTTAAGCGCCGAACTCGTCGAAGCGCTTGATAAAGCGCGGCTTGTGCGTCCAACACAAATCAATCTTGGGACATGCATTGACTACCTCATCTATTTTTCAGTGGTTTGCACTTAATAATATTGAGTCGATGTAGGTGGACCCCGTCTCTGTGTTTCGGAACACGTCTCACTTACATGGGGCATTACAAAGGCTCTGCGTAGGCACTGGACGGGAACCCATATCAGACTGTGCAAGTTTGATCTATGATGCCCTCGATACGACTTCACACGCTACCATCAGTGCAAGCCGAGACATGCGATTAACCCTCGTTTCTCAGCTTTTCGTCACTACCCAACAAGGATTATCTATACGACTGCGGTCGCTTTCCGAGATTGGCGTCTTTTACAAAGAAGTGCTGGATTTCCTCATGCAAATGGACGTCTTCGAACGTATCATCCAACCCCTACCAAGTATGTCCTTTATCATCACCTCCTTTCATGTTTGCACCTCCGTGGTCTCTTACCACCAAGTCTCTGTCACATGTATTGTCCCTGACCCTAACATCAGTCCTAGCAGAACATGAAGTCTTCTACTTCCACATGCTCCAAGTCTATTATCAAACCTGCCGACTCGTCGTCCTCGTGCACGCGCTCATGGAAACCAAGGCGGCGATTATCAAGACTGACAGCCAAAACCCTTGGTTTCTCGTTGCCGAGCATAGCGGTGTCAACCTCGCCGGAACATGGGGGCATCAAGCATTAGGGCTCAGCGAGGGGATATTGATCACGGCGCTTTCGAGGCCTGAATTGGCGCTATTAAGCTCAGCGCCTGATAATTTCTTCAGTATGATAACCCTGGCCACGATCTTTGTCATACTCTCGAAATGGAGTGTGTTTGAAAACTGCGGCGAACAATTACCAGGGTCCTCGGATTCGATATTAGCAAGGGTGGTCGAGAGATTATCACTTATCGCTTGTTCGCCGGATCATATTGCCGCCAAGTGCGCGAGGGTGATAGAGGCGGGCCTTCGTTCGTTTAGGAGGAAGCTGGAGAAATCGGAGGAGCCGAAGGAATTTTCGAGGCCGATGTTGCAGCAGTTTAGTTCGGCTGCGAGGGAGATTGGTGTGTCGGGTGAAGGAGCTGGAAGTTGGTCGAGTGGACAAGGTGCCGTTGGGTATGCTGATGGGACTGGGCGCGCTGGTGGGCCGGCGGGGCATGGGACGATTCCGGGAGGAGGGCTTGGAGCTGGGACGTACCCACAGCAAAATTTTCCGAATCTCGCAATGACTGACCCGAATTATTTCATGAATTCGGACATATTCCTCGACAGCGACTTTTGGTCGTCATTCATGGGGAACCTTGCGGATGGAAATGGGATGGGGATGATGAAGAGGTGATGTGTTTGGTGTCGGGACTTTGTTCGTTTTTTGATTCAATTTGCCGCGCCGTTTGAGCGATTCGTCACCTAATATTCAATAGCCCCGTCAGAACGTGGAGACGCCAGCTTCATCGCTTATACCGATATATAGATACAGTACATCATCTCATAGTATCCACTACCTATTCAAAACTGGTTCCGTTGACTTAGAGCCACTGTGAGAGTATAAGAACACTCGATAAATTCCTCGGAGAACAGTCGGAGAGCACATACAACGTGACAGTGATATTTCTGCACGTTTGTCATAGGCGTCCACGGTGCATGTCTAGAGCTCGATAGGTAGGAAGCTTCTGGCCAAACGACAAGTACATCGACGGATATCGATTAAGTGACATGCGTGTCCCTTTCTGGTGCGGGAGGTGAACTCGGCACCTGTGTCTCTGCCCGTTGAGACACGCGTCTCGGGAGGGGCTTTATCGGGCGGGTAACGACAGCCCTCATATGCACCGATGATCCCGATGACGAATAAGAGTCGTTGTCATCGTCCCCCGACTCTGAGGACGACTGATCACGGTCGATATAAAAGTCTAACTCTGAACCAGAGGACGATTCGTCGTCGTCGGTATCACAGTTCGGCTCTGAACCCGAGGACGACTCGGAGTTGACATCAGAGCTCGAGTGTGATTCCGATTCCTCTGACGAGGAAGCGTCCTCCGAGCCCGACCCAGTTTTGGGCCGTTTTGATTCGAATACACCGAGGCCTAGGTTCTAGGAGTCTCGTTGGCGGCATGGTCCAAAGGATGATGTGGAAGAAAGGAAGTGTGTACAAGTGACAGAGACATACCATTTCGATGTACCGCTCCTCATGCTCTGCTACATTCTCGATGTCGATGTCCTCTGGGTTCTTCTGTGCGAGAGCCTCATTGGAAGCTTCGATGGTGGGAAGGAAGGCTTGGACGCGTGCTAGGACTGTATGTGGTTAACCGTCAGTGACGGAGGGAGGTGAGAAGTTGGCAAAGGAGACATACGTTCGCTTGGAGGAGGGATCGGCCCAGGTTTGTCGTCGGTGATGTTCAGAAGAGGGTTAGTAGCGGCCGATGTGGAGGCGGCTTGAGTAACGTTCAGTTTTTCAAGGAGACTACCTGGCGAGTAGAATGGTTAAATGATGGATGAAAGGATGATAGAGCGACGAACCGATTCGTTTTTGGCGTTGATCATCGTCTTCGACATCGAGAAAGCTTGGGTCTCTCTTTGACATGACGGTTGTTGTGGATGCTTTCCCGGGTGGTTTGTGCTCATTGCCATTGCCAGTTAGTTATTCCATCGATGTACTGTCTTGTGGCAGTGACGCCATCTGAAGCGTCACGGTTGTTTTAGCGTTTAGCCGAAAGAAGAGAACCTTAGTCGCGACCGCGTTTACAGTGACTCTGATCGTCCACCCTCGTCGTTCACACCAGAACCTTTGCGAATACCAAACTGTCTCCGCACGACCGCGCCAATGCCTACGCCTCCCAAGGTGCGCGTCGTGGTCCAGCTTCCTTATAACCGACCCGACAGCCCATACCCCGATCCTCCCCATGTAGGTACTCCCACCTCGAGCGTCTCTCACCAATCCAGTGTCTTATCAGAGAAACTGAAGCTGACGTTCAAGCTCAGATAGAATGGAATGCTGAGAAAGCTAATATATTATGGGAGGTAATTGCGCTGAGCCGGACGAGTGATAACGGCGGAACAGACTGTGCGTCCTCTCTCTCCGCTTTACCCTTTCAACGCCCTCACCACATTCGCTTCTATGCACTTAAACAGGGAAGGGCCTTGCAACACATCTGGAGGTTCCGCTCCCCTACCTCCTTTATCGCGCCCAAGCTCGCTACGAAGAGGACCTCCGCGGTCTTCAAGACATCCGAGGGGTCCTCTCTACACCTGCATCCGCAGTTCCCTTACCAGCTCCTGTCCCATCCACCTCCGCCATCCCAACACCTCGCTCGCCGGGAACAACTCCCATCCCCTCAGCACATCCGCTCTCCATCAAGATTCCCTCTGGGGCCACCGCCATGAAGCTTGCGGGCATAAGTTCCCTCAGCGCACGGAGACTTTCTACGAGTCAGAGATTGGCGACGCCGTTGGGCGTCAGGGCGCGTTTGAACTCGTTGACGCATAAGTCACCTACTAAATCTCGGCATGCTCATGGGCAGGGACAAGGCTACCCGACGCACGGCAAGACGACATCTTCGTCTACCGCCACATTACAAGGTACCAAACGATCTACAGGTCCATTATCTGCGCCACTCCGCCCATCCTCTCCATTCTCTGATGATGCTGGGAGCGAGTCGAGTGACGAAGAGGAGCTAGCTCAGAGGAAAGAGGAGGAGATGGAGAGGAAAGCGGAAGAGCGCGAACAGCTTGATAGGAAAGTTGCACAGCTGCAGAAGATGATGACGAGTGAGAGGGTGGGGTTGGTGAGGTCTCCCGTGTCCCCTCAGAAAGGCAAGGGCCGTGAGGATGCGAGGATAGATGATATCGTTCGTGGGCGTGCGCCGTTCCCTACTTCTGCGATCGCTATGTCTGGGAATCTTGGTGGGAATGGCAGACCGGGACCTGCGTTTGGATCACCTGCTGAACCAAGGTTTAATGACAACATGGGACTGGGAATTCGACATGAAGATCTAACGACAGGTGCCCGGAATAGGGATCACAGTGCGAGTGTTTCGAGCGCGTCCTCCCCTCAAGGCTCTATCCCGTCCATCCCGTCCCCCTCTATGTCTTCTCACTCACCACCGCCGCTGCACCAACACCCGTCCTCCCCGCCACGTCCCTCGCACGTCCCACCTTCTCAAGTACAAGTCCCATCCCACCTCCATCCCACCTCGCAACCCAAATCACTGGCAACCTCTCCAATGCACCGACACCTCTCCCCTACCAAGTCAAGCTCCCCACCCGCAGTCGCGGTTCGTAATGCGAGGGGGCAGGCTCACAGGCGTCAAGGATTTGGTGCGCTAGCAGCTGCAGGGGTGAGCGAAGGGGAGAGCAATCATGGGAGTTCAGCGAGCAGTTTTAGTGATTTGAGTGGTGAGCATTGCGTTTCTGCCCTTGGGTTCATAAGGATGTAACGTTGACGAGAGATGCTCTGACTGTGTGGTAGATGCGAGTTTGTCTGCGTCCGCGCTAGAGAGTGCCCTCATGTCGAATATTCCCGGAGGCGGGTCGAGATTGTGAGTCCTCTTGGTTGTTTTCAATTTCGTTGGCTTGCTCAACAAATGACCTCGCTCTAATCACAGCGCTGGAATTGCGAGAAGTAAATTTGGTGGACGAGGTATTCGACAATAGATTATACAGTGACAGTCTGCCTAGTAGATGGTCTGGGGGATCAACCTTAACGACATATACATGGATGACTGCTTTATGTTAGAGAGGCTTTCGTTCTTTTGTTTTCTTCAATGCCAATGTATTCTACAATACCATCAGCCTCGACGATCAGCATGACACATCGCCCTTCCACTGAGTTCTGGATCATTCGTGCACGCTAAGGGCAGCTAATGGACTTTTATTGCCACCGAGGAGTGCTGCATGAGATATCCCACTTCAGACCCTCAGGCTACCCGATCCTCCTCCACGTATCCGAGAGACCATCTTGAACAAGAAGTTGGGGGATTTATGGATGAATGAGAGCGACATATTACCTTGGGAAGAGAACACTTGGGAGCCACGGGATAACCTTGAAGACAAGCATGGTATCAACAACGAGTCCTAGTAAACATTCCTCAAAGGTCAGTCTATGTCCTTTCTTCAGTCATCGGACTCCCCGTCATTTTGACCATCCCGTCTCCAGCTCCATTCGTCTATTAGGCCGAGATGTCAATGTCTTCCACAATGCACCTGAGGATCCAATCGATGACTCGCTAAATTACAGATTCTGTAGAAGGGTAAAGAGGTCTCTAAATGCATGCGGGTACCGCGCTTGGCAGTACCAACATTCCACTTACATTGGCGAAGTGTATGCACCAGCGGAGGTTCCTGCTGAGACACGGACCCGACACATAACATCAAGGCTGCCCCTTTTCATCACCTTTCTCAACCTCGGTAGTTGCACTGCTGATTTTAGAGCTGTTCACGAGCAAATCGGTGCGGCCCTCTTTCTGCCTGATCTCCTGGACGAGGTTACAATCTTTGGAAGTTAGACTGATCGAGGGTGAGTGGGGCTGGCTTCCCCTGAGGATGCAGGGACATCCCCCCCTGCTTACTCAAGGGCGTCTTGTCGGCGAGAAGTGAAGTGCAGTTTCGCGCTGTTGTTGGCGAGGGAATGAGACTCGAGAGATCATGATGGGCTAGTCCCCCGGGCCTGCCGAAAACTATGCATACCCAACCTTCAACGCTGAACAAGTTTCTTGATCAAAATCAAATCTAGCTTTTCCGGATGCCATTAATATTGTGCGTGTCGCATACTATCACGATATAGGTGGACAGCTCAAGCTTTGGTGAGAGTCCGTGAGACTTAGATCTGACATCTGGACGAATAGGTTTCCAGAGGATTCCGGAGGTGCGACCATAAGCATCTGGTTCGAGACTACCCTGGTTGCTATGTTAAATCATCGGCAGAGGCCGTAGCCAACGTTCAAATGACATAGTGGCAAGTGCTACGTATCATGATTTCAACCCTGCTTGCCATGACGAGGAACGTCTCGTTTACATCGATCAATATATTTCAAGTTTCGGCGATACTCTGGCTGGTCCCCGGGCCTCAACCTCAACCTTCATTAGATTGCACAGCAAGCTACCAGGGTAACGCTGAGACCCGTCTAGTAAGTGAGAAGTTGGGTGCCAAGCGAATGATTAGAGTTCAGCATTGATTTAGTTGAGTGCAAGCCTACAAACTTACCTACATTCATGCGACTAACATCTGCGAAACTGAGTCGAAACCATTCAGTGTTACGGCCATTTGGTGTTACGGCTCAAGCGGGCGGCGGTTCAGACCCTCTTAGTTGACGTTTCCACTCAATGTTCTGCCCTCGTCAAATGTACCATTAGTAGCACCCAGGTTCTTGCCAGCGGATGCAGAGACTTCTTCCCAAGGGTTTGTTAGGGGACGCACGGAGGGCCAAGACCGTTGCGTGTCATAGAACTTTTCCCCACGGAGACTGGAAGTGCCTTACGCAAGGCGTAGGAAACCTATAAGGATCCTTTCTTGTTAGTCTTTCAGCAGAGTTCTCATCTACACTCACCAAGTAATTCGATGTTCGCTCGTCTCACGCCTTTTATCCTCACGCTGCTTGCTATCGCCAGCACCGCTGCTGCGGCTTGCCAGACCATGTGCTGCAAGACGGTGATTTCTGTGAGTTCAACGTGGTCACAGCTGGCCGTCCTTGTGCATACTAACGATTCTCTGTGGCGCTAGCCAACGCAACCCAGTAAACGCGTGGGGGGCTCCGGCTGCGCCCATATATCGAGCACGCAGAGTTGTAAAGACCATAAGATGTGTTGCAACAAAGTCGTGAGTAGCGAAGTTCGTGTATACGGTGACAGGGTAACTTACGAGTTCTGTAGAATGGCCAATCTGGCTCTGACTGCTCATCATCTTGACAAAAGTCTTATTCCTGGACCATGGGGACAGCCTGTATGATATAGATCAGTACCACGAGCGCCACTAATGGCCTGCAGGGCCTCCTTCCTTGGTACAATTTACCGGCGTGACAGGGATGTATTGTGTCTTTCCTGTGAGCAGGACTCATAGTAGCCATTGCCACCAGTCATAACATACCTGTAGTTACCTTTGGTACTTGACGAAATCCCATCTAGTACTAGTAGCGGTTCATTGTTCCGATGGAGCCCTGATCTAAGCACCTACGAGCATGACGCGTCGCCTTTCCACTGAGTTCTGGGTTATTCATGCGTCCCAAGCACTGGTACAGCGCAACTCCACCATGCATAACGCTTATATAAGCAGAAAACCCCTGATCGGCACATGGGAAAGGGCATCAGTGATGCCAGCCACACTGTACAGTATTACATAGCCAGTGTCCATGGATGCGGCCATTTGTGACATTCTGTGACGATCTGTGATATCCCTGTGACCGCCGACTGGTGTGTGCTGCCGAGTGCACGTTAAATCATCGGCAGAGGTCATAGCCAACGTTCAAATGACATACTATGTAATGCCTTACAGGTAGTCTCGAATCAGATGCTTATGATCGCGCTTTCGGAATCCTCTGGAATCCTATTCGTCCAGATGTTAGATCTAAGCCTCACCAAAGCTTGAGCTGTTCACCTATATCGTGATCGTTATGTGACACGCACAATGGCACCCGGAAAAGCTAGATTTGATGTTGATCAAGAACCTGTTCAACGTTGAAGCTTGAAGGTTGGGTATGCATAGTTGTCGGCAGGCCCGGGGGACTAGCCCATCATGATCTCTCGAGTCTCGTGCCCTCGCCGACAGCGCGAAACTGTACTTACTTCTCGCCGACAAGACGTCCTTGAGTAAGCGGGGGGACCCATCTCTCGTACACCCTCAGGGGAAGCACGCCCCACTCACCCTCGATCAGTCTAACTTCCAAGGATTGTAACTCCGTCCAGGAGATCAGGCAGAAAGAGGGCCACACTGATTTGCTCGTGAACAACGCTAAAATCAGCAGTGCAACTACCGAGGTTGAGAAAGGTGATGACAAGGGGCAGCCTTGATGTTATGTTTCGGGTCCGTATCTCAGCAGGAACCTCCGCTGGTGCACGCACTTCGCCAATGTAAGTGAATGTTGGTACTGCCAAAGTGCACAGCAAGCTAGCAGGGTAACGCTAAGACCCGGCTAGTAAGTGAGAAGTTGGTCATGTTTGGTGCCAGGTGGATGATTGGAGTTCAGCGCTCAGCATTGATTTGGTTGAGTGCAAGCCTACAAACTTACCTACATTCCTGCGACTAACATCTGTGAAACTGAGTCGAAACCATTCAGTGTTACGGTTTTTCGGTGTTACGGCCCAAGCAGACGGCGGTTAAGGCCCTCTTGGTTGATGTTTCCACTCAACATTCCGCCCTCGTCGTATAGTAGCACCCAGGTTCTTGTCAGCGGATACAGAGATGGTATAAGATATCGGGAATCCCAAATTGTTATTGCCCGCTGGTACACTTCCCAGACAGATGCGGCGAGACATGGGGAAACCTGAGGATCGTCACTTTTCGCCTAGGTAGCATAAAAAGTAGACAACTAACGAGAAGTTCACCCACTGGCTTGCCAGTGCATCTTGAGTGATGAACTATGGCCAAGCGTCCTTGAGCCAGCCGGAGGTACTGTAACTTCTTGCCAAGGGTTTGTTAGGGGACGCACGGAGGGCCAAGGCCGTTGCGTGTCATAGAATTTTGCCCCAGGAGACTGGAAATGCCCTAGGCAAGGCGGAAGAAACCTATAGAGTCTTTCTTGTTAGTCTTTCAGCAGAGTTTTCTCATCTACACTAACCAATTAGTTCAATGTTCGCTCGTCTCACGCCTCTCATCCTCGCGTTGCTTGCCATTGCCAGCACCGCTGCGGCTTGCGACACCGTGTGCTGCAGGTCGGTGAACCCTGTGAGTTCACCGTGGCCACAGCTGGTCATCCTTGCGCATACTAACGATTCCCTGTGGCGCTAGGCAAATATTGCTAATAATAATGGTTGGACGGGCTCCGGCTCCGGCTGCACGCTTATACTGAAGACGCAGCTATGTATCACCCATAAGATATGCTGCAACAAAGTCGTGAGTAGCGGAGTTCGTGTATACAATCACAGGCTAACTTACGAGTTCTGTAGAAGGGCGAAAATGCCTCTGGATGCTCACCATTAACTTGACAAAAGTCTTATTCCTGAACCACGGGAACAGCCTGTATGATATAGATCAGTACCACGAGCGCCAGTTATGGCTTGCAGGGCCTCTTTTCTTGGTACAATTCACCAGCGTGACAGGGATGTATTGTGTCTTTCCTGTGAGCAGGACTCAGTCAAGCCATTGCCACCAGTCATAACACACCTGTGGTCACTTTTGGTACTTGACGGATTCCCACCTAGTACTAGTAGCGGTTCATTGTTCCGATGGAGTCCTGATCTAAGCACCTACGAGCATGACGCGTCGCCCTTCCACTGAGTTCTGGGTCATTCGTGCGCGCTTGCGCGTCCCAAGCAATCACCTTTAAATGTTCTTATAACTTGAAGCAGCTATATCTGCCGTGCACGTGGGTGGCCTCGGAACCAAACACGACACCTTCCTGATCGAACCAAGGTCGTGCTTAGCCAGGTCGCCTATAGGCCACAGCTGCCCATAACCTGATCATCTTCCTCGTTCCACTTTTCTATTGCCTCCTTCACTTCAACTACGCCCATTGACGTCGATCTCACAGCTCAGGTAATCGCACTGCAACTGGACGGCGCGCTCATTCACTGGCCACCATCTTCAGTACTTCTGGTCATCTCACTAGTGGAATTCCGACGCGGATAATAGCTTAGCCATGAGGGTCTCGTTCGTCGACGACTTTGGAAACCCGCTCACTACTGTCGATATAGACCCGGGTATGGAGCTAGAGAACGTGATGGCACTTCTTGAGGCCGAGGTGAGCCACTCACCATCTTATTTATGCTATGTCCTTGTCGTATCTTGCTCTTCGTTCGTCCCCTCGTGTCACTACCTTTGAAATCCGATTGTAGGGGAGACATTCCTAACTTATTCGTTTTCCCTGGATCGCATCTCTGACTTTGACATGCAACTTGACGCTCGTGCTCACACGTGCACAACCCTCAAACTTTATAGTCCGGTATCCCCGTGTCCGAGCAATCCATATCCTTTGATGGACGCGAACTCCCAAATCCGGAGAGTACGATGTCTGCCCTCGGTGTGACAGATGGCGCCCTGTTGACTCTCAGACGTAAGGTTAGCAACGCCACTGGCGGGAGGTGGGTTTACCGTTTCAGTCTCGCCCTATATCCGTCAGCTCATCTTCGTCACACATGATCTCATCTCGGCGATCTTGCATTCTCTTCTCGGTGATGGAATGATGATGCTGGTTGTGGTGCGCCGTGTTACAGACAGGTACCCCAGGACGCGGAGACGCTGCGGTTACAGGTTTTGAGCGATCCAGCCATGATGCTTCAACTCCAAGAAGTACGTTTATCCTCCCAAACTCGTCTCCTTTTACTCCGCATCCCTCCCCCTCTAATATCGCCCTCCACTGTACAGACCAGCCCCGAACTGGCCACCGCGGCCCAATCCAACCCTGGCCGTTTTGCTGAGCTCGTTCGTGAAATCTCTGAACGCTCCCGTGAACTAGAAATAGCCCGCCAACGCGAAATCCAGCGACTCAACGCCGATCCGTTCAACATCGAAGCTCAGAGGAAGATAGAAGAGGCTATTAGGGAGCAAGCAGTCCTTGAGAATAGGGCACATGCTCTTGAGTGGAGCCCAGAAGCGTTTGCGAGGGTTACTATGCTTTAGTGAGCTTGACCTCCTTTTGTTTTGTGTTTTTGTGGGAGTGCGGCGGGGTTGACTGATGAGGACTCGATTTTGTAGTGTCGAGGTCGAGGTAAATTCGCATCCTGTGAAGGCGTTCGTGGATAGCGGTGCTCAGACTACGATAAGTAAGTTCGATTATCCCTTTATCTATCGATCACCCCCACTTAATTCGATTCATCTAGTGAGTCCAGACTGCGCTGAAGCATGCGGGTACATCTGACATATTATTCCTCACATCCGCCACTATGTCTCACTTACCGGTTCGGCAACAGAATCACGCGCCTCATCGACACAGCATTCGCAGGTATTGCAAAGGGTGTTGGAACCGCGAAGATCCTAGGAAGGGTACACAGCGCACCATTGAAAGTAGCAGACCTCTACTTGCCCTGTTCTTTCACCGTGATGGAGGTACGGTGTTCTCCCCTCCCTTGTTATCCGAGTATTAACCCACATGCACGCCAGGGCCGAGACGTCGACCTCCTCCTCGGACTCGACATGCTCAAAGCCCACCAAGCCTGTATAGACCTCGAGAAAAACGTCCTCCGTATCCAGGGCCGCGAAATCAAATTCCTCGCTGAACATGAGCTTCACGATAAGGCGCGTATGATGAATTCCGGGGAACACGCGGATTCATTGTTGGATTCTAATGAGCCGTCGTCGTCGTCCTCTGCGATGCTTGGTGGCGCCCCGTCAGCGTTCCCTGGATCTGGACAGACTCTGGGGGCCGCACCGCGTGCAGGGGGGGTAGGGGCGTCGAGTTACCCTGAGGAAGCTATTCAGACGCTGTTGGGCCTTGGCCTGACGAGGGACGAGGCGATTAGATCGTTGGAGCTTGCTGGTGGCAACGTGGACGTTGCTGCCAGTCTGTTCTTTTGATGGGAGAGGGTCCATTCTTTCTTGGGTCGGCAAATGTATAATTTTAATCTCAAAAAGGGCGAATACCACGAAACGACTGGTTGTACAGAGCGTAAATGGGGAAAAGATTGTATACAGTAGAAGTGATCGTCAAACAATGTAGCAGTAGAAATACAACGAACGTGCAAATTACGATAGCGTGGCAGACGACGTACAGCCCACCTAGATCAAACTAACCCTCGTCCTGATCAACCCTCCTCTCCAATTCCTCATACCTGCGCTCCGATGATGCGCCCAATCCCCTTGCATCCTAGCAAATGCGTCCTGTATATGCTCAGGCCGCAGTGCTGTCCTTGCCTCAGGTGGCGGAAGGAACAACGAGCTCGTTGGTAATGGAGCGTCGTCGCCATCTTCGTCATCGTCGTCCCCGTCTCTCCGTGCGCGTTTACTTCCGTCCATACCCTTACTTGCGACTTTTCGTTTGCCAAGGAGGGGCGATGTCGAAGACGGGGCGTAGTCGTCCCGTAGGTAAGATTCTTCGAGGGCTTTCTTGACATCGAGACCCGCCAACGTCAAGGAACGGACCATTTCGAATGCGAGGAAGCCGACGATATCGACCGTGTCGTCGTTTGCTTTAAGGTCGAGATGTACAGGGAGGTTCAAAAAGTCTTTAAAACGTTTTGCTATGATTCCAATCGTCAGCCCAAGACCCTCGGATGGAACGAACACAGCGAGAATAAGACCTTTTCGATATGTAAAGCTAGCCTGTCTACAATCAGAATAATGCTGGTATTCTTCTCTCGTCATTTGCCTCGTCGCGTCGTCGGCTTCTTTCAGGCGCTGGATGGAGGCTTCGTGAGCTTCAATGTCGTCCTCGTCTTCTTCGTCGTCGGATTGGTGTCCTGATTGACGGAGGACTTCGGAGTAGATGGTAGAGATTTCCCATGGGAGCTTGATCGTTATTTTTTGGGCTTTGGATGCTAGTTTGTCTGAGGAGAGAATGGATCATCAGCACACTCGTATTAGTATGGCGGAAAAGGATCGACCCACCGTCCGCGCCATCCTCCAGAGTCTCGACTTCCACGCCCCCACCACCGTCTCCACCACCGTCTTTAGCGTGCTTCCGGACGTCCTTCCACGAGAGGTATGTACGGAGACGGTTTACTTTGCCTCTGTCGTGTCTGATGAGGAAGATGAGGTCTTCTGCTGTGAGATAACGCGCGCCCCGGCGGTTGGCGAGTGCGCGTGCTTGGAAGATCTAATCATGAAGAGGTTCCAATAAAAACAGAACACCATACGAAGGAAGAAGAAGCGACTCACGAGTTCGATGAGCTGACTGCGCACGATATCCTCGACGAGATTGACGGTCTCGTGATTAGGGTCTTGGATCTCCCCAAACACGAACATCTACCGTCCGAAACGAATGAGCTTCCCCAAACCCCAAATTGAAGGCTGAGTAGGGACATACCATCTGAGAGATTTCCTGCGTATACTTGTAGTCCCTCTGTCCGTCCTGTTTCCGGGCTGCCTGCGCCCCCGAGGGCGCGGAAGCCGTTGCCACTTGTGCGATGGTTACTGGTGGTGCTGTTATGGGTGTCGATGGAAGGGAGCCTGTGGGGGGTGGTTGGGTTGGTTGTATGGGCGGGAGCTGTTCTGGGCGCGGTTTGTAGTACTCCATGATGGTTCGTTGGTGGTTACTCGTGGTGGTGGGCTGGTGGTGGGTGGCGTGGAATCCCCCGGTGTTCCAACTTGAAGTTGTACAGGTGACTATGTCCTTTATATTTGCTGCATTCTCCAGACAGAAAGGATTTGCAAGTGTGATAATCTAAATCAAGCGTGTCTAGTAATCACGGCGATCACAAGGTCTGTCAGCACGCTCATGGGCAGTTGGTCCGAAAAAACAACACTGTCCCGCACTTCGCCGGTCTGTTACCTACTTGACAATATCTAACATATCTCTAACATCTATAGCACAATGACCGTGACAGAGGCACCACTCCAGCTCCCCCTCGATACAGAGACACTCGAAGCAATCAACGACCAACTCCGTCCCCTCGAACCTCAGCAAATTCTCCAATGGGCACTCACACACCTTCCTGGCCTCCACCAAACCACCGCCTTTGGTCTCACAGGTCTCGTCGCCATCGACATGCTCTCCAAGATCTCACCCTCATCGCAACCCCCACTCATCTTCATCGATACCCTCTACCATTTCCCCGAGACATACGATCTAGTTACAAAGGTCGAGGAGCGGTACGATGTCAAAGTCAACGTGTTCAAGCCTGAAGGGTGCACCACCGTCCATGACTTTGAGAACAAGTGGGGAGAAAAGTTCTGGGAGCTTGACGAAGACACGTATGATTTCGCCGTCAAGGTCAGTCATCTCCGAAAAATCTCAATTTCACATGCGTCCACGTATGTATATGGATGACGGTCAATTTCATAGGTCGAACCTGCCCAACGTGCCTATCAGGAATTCAACGTTCGGTCCGTCATTACTGGTCGACGAGCGTCACAGGGTGGCGATCGTGCATCTCTCCAACCCCTCGAAGTAGACGCTACCGGCCTCCTGAAGCTCAATCCTCTCTTCGCATGGACCTTTTCACAGGTCGAGGCCTATGTCAAAGATAACAATGTCCCACGCAACAAGCTCCTCGATCAGGGGTACAAGAGCGTCGGAGACTGGCATAGCACTGTCAAGAGCGTTGGAGGAGACGCTGGTGAGCGCGCTGGACGGTGGGCTGGCAGAGAGGAGAAGACAGAGTGTGGGTTACACAAGGATTATTTTGCAATGAAGCGGAAGGCCAAGGTGAGTTTATCGAGTAATGTCGGCGAAATGATCACTCCTAATGGGGCCTGGGATTATAGCTCGAAGCTTCGATGGCCGCGGAAGCACAGGCGGTGAATAATGCTGTGGCCGCTACTGCGTAGATCAAGAGTCGGTGCTTTCGCCCGCTGGGTATCTTATGTTTAGATGAGAAGCAGAAGACATGAATTGTGTATTAGATAACATCGTTGACGATGGACCCATCATTATTATCGGCACCATCCTTGTGATCAATTTGGATCTTCACCGGTGGACCGCCGACGAGTCGACTCTAAGGAAGGGGTCATCGATTCATCCAGCACTTCCTGTTATCCCTCACCGCAGCGCTGTGCATCATGTCACATTTTGTCAAGAAGTGCTTCAGGATGATCCACCCAAACCTGTATGTGCTCGGATTTGACTTCCTTCTGGAGCACCCTATCGGGGAAATCCCGATACAGCACGGCAGTGGTGAGAGAGCCTCACCTTACTGAGAGACTGTCGAGGACAGGAAAGGGTTGTTGAGGTAACCTTGATTGGTAGATAGGAATGAATGTTCCTGTATTGGAGACCTATAGTACTAGGCGTAAGGCCTCAGTATTTATACTAGAGTGGTCTACGCACGGACCATGGTATCTACTAGTTTAGTCCACTAAACTGTAGTGATATACTACTATGTATAGTAAGTATAGAATCTCATAGAATGCAGTAGAATGCATATGAGTAAGCTATGAGTAATCTCAATAGCGTATGTGTATCACATGTCCAGGTCTTCGGTACTGTAAGTAACCGGCTTACATGTGACTATTTCGACACACCCGTACGGACTTGTCACATATGGATGTACCCACAGGCTTGCTCTCTCGCATTTGTGAGCAGTGACGCGGTGACTTTCGATCAGCGAGTGTCGTAAGTTACCTGACGAACCCCGGAAGTTGTTAACTTGTTATTAGTAGAAGTACTGGGGTCGACTTCGTCATGAATGTGACGCGTTGCTATATCCTGTCACGAAAGGCCCATCGAGGGAGCAAAAAAATAATTCTAAGGCGGGGATAATTCGCGTTAACTCACATTCGAATTCTTGCAATTGGCCCTTCGAGATCTGCGAGTATAACTCAGATGAGTCACGACTTGGCAAGAACGAGATTGAAAGGCGCCGGACTGTACTGGCTGATGAGTTTGTAATTTTAAAGATCAATTGTCTGGTTGCACACAAAGTACTTCTGTGCATTACAGAGGGTGGATAGAAAAGCGAGGTTCCTGGGCTATACCCAATAACCTACAGCTTTCAAAGTTCCGAATGGATGGTGGCACATAGCGAGTTAGTCTGGTACGATGGATTTTTTGTGAGCAGACTAGTACATAGATGGAGGGTGGACAACATTCCGGATGATGCCTGGATGGGGAAATTTCTCAGGGAAAGCCGTATGCATCGAGCTATGACACTTTCGGGAGCTGCGCCTGGCTAAAGTAGGTTATAGTACTCACTCAGCCGCATCTAGAAGATCTGCTGGGTCGTCTTGACCATTTTTGACTTACCTCGCAGTTCTTCCGTTCACGGGTCACGCGTGAACACGGAAGTACGACGCATAGACAGAAAGGGGGGGACATGGGCAAGGGCAAACCAAACGCCGCTGGCATCGAACGATAACCCACTGTCACGTACGACCCCTACAACGGTCAAATAATATTTATATATTGCCAGCAAGGGTGTTCTTCGCCCCCGCGGAGTGCCATCGAAGACGAAGTCGCGAGGTAACCGAAGAGCGGTCCTGAAAATTTGGGGGGGTTACTTATAACCCCTGTTCAGGCAATAGTAATGGTTGTTACCAGGTGTATTTTTCGCCTGAGAGTACCCTGCCTGACTCAATCACGATTTGTTCCCCCCCTTGTACTTCAACGCACCTTCGCCACCATCGGACCCATCCCCGCATCGCTATTCGACTACTCGAAATTATCCGACCTAAACCTTGAAATGCCACTTAACCCACCTTCCGCCCTCCGTCCCAACTTCACAGAAGAGCACCCTTTTCCACCTCTCCCCCCCATCTACGACGAACAAATTAGAACACAAATGATTACCCACCGCAGCTTTTATGCTCGCCCGAACCATGTCTTCGAAGATCATCCTGACGACCCCAGTCCAGATAATGAGAAGTGAGCTCCTTCCGAATCAATATATTTTGTGGGGAGGAGCTGTGGAATAATGCTTGTAGCCACGTTGAGGCTGAACACCCGCTTCGCAGGTTTGAACATCTAGGAGACTCAGTCCTAGGTCTTGTCGTCACTGGTCTCCTCATAGAAATGTACCCTAATCTACGTGTCGGCCCTTCCACGGTACGTCCTACGGTTTATCGTCGACCTTCTTCCGCTCTGCCGTCATTATTGATGGTTATCCCGTTGAACATCTTTCCAGAAAATCCGTGCCCTCGTAGTCGGCAACGCCACACTGGCAGAGATTTCTCGTAGATATGCGCTGCCCGCTCAATTGAAGTTACACCCCGCACAGGCGATCACTTTAAGAGCAAGCATCAATGTACAAGGTCAGCGATTTTACCTCTTCTTTGTAAATTGTGATTGACTCACACGCTCGACAGCCGACGCCTTCGAGGCAAGTGTGCACCATTCCCTCTCTCTCGGTGACCTTTTGCTGATAAGCGACATTCCCCCAGTCTTATATCGGAGGTCTTTTTCTCGATCAAGGTCTTGCCGCAGTCGAGCCATGGCTGAAGGCCCTCTTCGGGCCCTACGCGACCGAAGCTTATCTCCGCGTTAGGGTGCAGCACGGTTTGCCTCCTCTCCCTGCCCTTACAGCACCTCCTCTCGCTACGACCACGAGCGTATCCTCTGCTTCATCTGGGTCTTCGGCCCGCTCTGGTACGGGAACCTCAGCATCGACGTCTGGCGGCCGAGCCATCGAGCCTGCACGTACCCGTGCAACATCAGCCTCTGCTTACCGGCCTCCACATCACCATCCTCACGCATCAGGTAACTCAACGACGGCCGGCCATCTTGGACTTTTCAACCAACATCTCCAGAGGGCGAGGCGTGAAGTTGAGTGGGTGTACGCTGACGGTGTTGGCGAGGGCACCAATACCACCCCAATCTGGGTCGTGCGTGTCGAAGTAGACGGGGAGGTATACGGCAAAGGAAGAGGTGGGACAAAGAAGGCCGCACGTAACGAGGCTGCCAAAGAGGGACTGGTGAAAATGGGAATCATCGTGTGATGCAAAGGTGAGTTGTGGTTATTGATAAAGAAGAGCTTGATTGAGATGTGTCATGTTCAGGTCGAGTGCCTTCTGCACGGTCTCTCCAGACCATCGCTGGTGGGGTTCATACACGTTGGTATCCTCATCCTGCGTCGGTGTGCAGAGATGGTGCATGGGATGTATTGTTTCGTGCAGTAACTGACCATTGGCTTCCTTCGAGTGCTCAACCACTCTAACACCTTCGTCGCGGCATTCAACACGCGTCCAATACCTATTTTCTTGTCATCATTTCCTTTTTCACAGACGTTTCAGAGACAGAGCTGGATTAGTTTTTCAAGTGTCTTGGATAAATACGATCCAAGGAATATGCAGTTCTCGTAGATACCTCAACCTTCCCTCATCACCTCGCTCTCCATATGTCTTGTACTCCCGTCGTCTAGCTATCTGTTCCATACCACCATGCATATGTGTCAATGCTATCCTGCGGTCTGCAATGATTATATAAAGGACCTCACCTATCTTCGAGACAGATGTCAGATTGAAAATTCGAGGGACCGCAATGAAACCAAAAAAAAAAGCAGCACCGCTCATCGTCGCTCCTTGCTCGAACTTTTTAGACTCATCCGCCCAGGGTTATCCAGCGGCGGTGCACCCCACACTAACGTTTTCCGCGTTGGGTCAAGGAGACGGGGGAACGTGCGATCGAGTATGGGTGCAAGGACGCCCCGAGGTGGTACAACCGTTGGCGACGGCGACGATGAGGGACCAAGCGGCACGGGCGACGTCGGGTCCTCACGAAGAGATACCACAGCCTGCACTCCATCCACACCCGCACCTACACTCCCATCCCCACTCGCGGTCGCGGTCGCGGTCAAACCACCCCCAACCGCACCCGCACCCGCACCCCCCGTCGCCACCCGCCCTTTGATCATCTCCCTCGCCTCCTCGTCCACGTCTGAAAAGTCGTCCTGTTTCACCGCGCTTATGGAGTACGCCCAGACTCCGACTCCGAAAGCTGCGAGGACGAGTCCTGTGAGTGCGTTGCGAAGGCGGAAGGGGGCGCGGGCGCGGAGGAGGCCTGGGGACATCATCTGGGCGTTGTTGCGTTGTGTCGTGGTGATGGGGATGGGGATGGGAGACGATGATCGGGTTTCAGCGGGTAGCAGATACGATGCGATGTCACGGCGAGAAAGAACGAGTTGGGTGTTGGAGTTAGGTCAGTTCGTGGGCGAACGGGATTCATACGAGTACTCACGGAGCTACGGGGGCGGTATGACTTGTTGACGACCTTTGATGAGACATAAGGCTCTGGCATGGTTGATGCTGACACGCTGCTTGACTTTGACCTGGTGATGAATTGGGAGGACACTTGTGTATCCCGGAGTTTGCCGGAAGTGCTTTACCTCCTTTAGGCAATTACGGTCAAGTGGAGGAATTTTCGATTGTGTGCTGCTTCGGATGTTTTTTCTTCGCTCAGCTCAGGCCAGGGTGAAAATGAAAATTGGATAGCACACAGAAATTGGTTTAGTTTCGAAGGGTAATAGTATCACAGAGAATGAAACGGTCGTGTATGCCTTTGGCCAAATATCACAAATCCACGATCAATGATCAGTACTTTATGAGTTTCGATGTCTGCAGAATTCGGTGACCACCCCTCTTCAATACTCACGATTGCTGTCCTTTTGTAGCGCCTTACATCACTTCCATCCATCCATCCTGTCAATGAAAGTTCGAACTCAATCCGTGCGATGGGTACTCACCAGAATCGGGTGCAGTACATTGCGTTCCGATGCAAAAGCTCACCCCTTCGATGCGAGCACTTTCTGCAATCTCTCCAACTCCTTTTCCCGTTCGATCAAAATTCCCCTCCACTTCTCCTGTTCTTTGACAATCTTTCCTCGAGCTTCTTCAAGTCTTTCTGCCTCTTCCTTTTCCATCTCACTTGTAAATTCTGGCACACCTCCCTTCTTCGTTTCCTCCAGCGTTGAAGGGTTTGACATATGGAACGGTATGGGTTTTCTGCTAGTTTTCGCCAATGGCGTCGGTGGGTGGGCGGTTAACAGCGAAAGGAACGACTGAAAGGGGTCCGTAAAGACTATTTCATCGTATTGCCAGGAGTGAACGGGACCGAGCTTGGCTGCAGTCTCCGGGGACGGAATGTCCGGTTCTGCTGGAAAAGCGGATCCTGGGGGAGAAAACGTGACGCTCCAAGGGTGCAGCTTGAGATGGTGATAAAGCGTTATAGCTTTCTCCCCAGATTCGGCTACGAAATTGACTCGGATTTGGATCTCGAATTCTCCCCAGCTGTATAGCTGTGTCTCGAGTGAACGCGGTGCGTTATCAAGGGCGAACGCTTACCCTGTCTCGGAGACTTCGAATGGAGGTCTGTCGACATCTGTGTTTTCTTCAGGACGCGGGTACCACAAGAGTGTTTTGTGTAGACTCACTTCTGGACGGATTCGTGTAGGTTTCGTGGAGCTTGAAGGTCACTCTTTTGATAAAGTAACCAAGATCATCTGCACCTCCTACCACGTCAGACTCTGGCGCGCTAGCAGCACTTCTAACGGCCACTGTCCAACGATGACTATGTCCCTCAGGCGCGGACTCCTTCTCCGCTGCTGTGAGCACCGTCGCAGTGTTCCCATAGATTATCGGCCGATGTATCGTGACGCCCTGCAATCATGAACATAACTAGGTTTTTTTGAAAAGCATTCGATTGAACGACGTACTCTGACACGAACGCGGTCTGCCATGATCGTGAGTTCGTGACTGAGCGGGTCGGAAAGGTTCGGCAAAAGCCGTTTAGACTCCGCCCTACTTTGAACGATCACCGTGCCTCGCTCACTTGTTTGAATCCTTTGACCGCAACACAATCCCGTAGACCGCCTTGACCATGTTCCTCGACTCGCTCGTTAACCGTAAGCGTATTATACCGTCAGACACGCGAACGACGGATTCACTCTGCTTGGAACTTTACTAGGTCCCTACACCGTGCTCGAGCAGCAGAAGGCCTTCCAGGTACGATTTCCACACCCGTCATTCAAACCCGTTCATTCACCGAGTTTTCTGCAGTCTTCTCACCTGCCCATTTACATGCGGCCACCCCGAGCAAGATTGTATCTTGGTAAACTTTCCATCGTACGGGTAGCCGGGCACTTTTGTTTAATGAGAGTTATAGGCATGTATTTCAGCCTCTACGCGATCGGGATGTGTAGCACCGCGTTTGGTGTTTACTCTCTTGTCATGGTGCGGCTCTCCGTTGCAAATTGCGTGTTTCGTACTGACTGACTCGCTACCTTTCGTTTCGCATGATAGAACAAGCCGATGAAAAAGGAGGACTGAAGAAATATATTAGAGTCGAGTGTGTTGCTTTTCCTTGAATCACGCGTACACTGCCCTGCGCACCGTCTTCCCTGTTTGAGTCCAGAATTTTGTAAGATATCGTCCTACGTGAGCTGGACACCACTGGTGACTCGTAACTCCGATCTACGCCCCGAGGCTGACAAGTCATGACAATATTGCATACAAACTATCACATGGTTTAAGATGAGTCCTAGTGCCATGCTGCCCATCCTGGGTACATCTTGGCCTGCAACAATGAGATCAGGGATAATGAATGGAAAGCAACAAAGTTGCTACTTGCCAAGTTTGCGTCATCTATCGCTTCCTGGATCAACATCTGGACTAAATTGCTCGTCGATATCTCTCGTTCCTCTCCGGTCCCAGACCCGCTGCCGCTGTGAGTCCGAGACTTTATGTTGGAGGGCGAGTACACTCCCCTCAGCTTTCTTTGTATGGGCCGAAGAGCATTTTTCGCCAAGTGGCGCAAGTCCGTGGAGGACTTGACAGCATTTCGTCTGTCACGGTCCTATATTTGCCGTCATAAGCAATTCACGCAAGACATCAACGAGGCCCAACTCACCATTTTACGTTTTTCATCTTCCCACTCGACCAGAGGATCATGGATGAATGCGTCAAGCACGCTCATCAACGAGTCCTTGTTGTCCCTGAGTAATTGCATCGTCACCTCGCACGCAGTGCGGAAGACGCCTTCTACTCCAGTGACACCAAGGCCGTCGATCATATTCTGTGTTAGGCGGAAGGGGACCCGTTCGGGTGTTTCCAGTGTTTTGCCCTTGGTGGTATTGAACCCTTTTTTTCGAGGGAGTCGAGTCAATGAGGAACTTACCTTCTCGAACAAACAATTAAAGTCGACATGTACGACGTCGCCTGTATTAGTGTCTAGAAGGATGTTCTCGCAGTGCCTGTCACCCAGTCTGCGACGTCGTCAGCAGGGGAGGCCCAGAACGACGAATTATACTCCTACCCGAGAATAAACCCAACCATTGACATCACCGCTGCTGTTCTTCCGTATGTCAGGCGACTTGCAAGCCATGCCGATGGCTCAGGGAAGGTCTCGACAAACCACTCGTGAAAGACGGGAGGAAACCTTGGAGCAGGTCAGTGCAGTCGAGTGAGCAGGAAACGGTACTTACACAGGAAGGACCTTCGCGATGAAGAGCTCTGCCGCCTCCTTATCTGAGGCGTCTTTTATCCGCCTAAAGACGTCGCCCAACTCCGAAGACTTCGCACGTGATTCTTGTGAGTGCAGGCCTCGCTTTGTGAGAGGAGGTGACTTACCCAGCTTCGTATCCGCCTTGCCTCGTAATACCTCATCAACACGGGGCGAATAGGAATAGTGTTTGGAACCCATTGAATGAAACCGCACTCCTCGTTGAGGGTGACCACGCCATAAGTTCGGACATCTGTGTAGTTCTGAGGTCATGCCAAACACAAAACGTATTCCATGAGAAAACGTACGCAGTTGCCGCCTTCGAGATTCAGAGTTTGCCTTGAGTAGCTTGTTGATGATGGCGTTAAAGTCCATGAGCCGGGCATCCTTCCGTAGATCGTCCTTGGGTTTCCCGAGGAACATGTATGTCTGTCCATTAGAACCACGTATAGTAATCTTGCGTGGTTTAGCAAGGGAACGCATAACTTCAATCTCATCAGAGAACTCTGTAAACTAGTCAGCACGATAATATCATTGTCCTTAAACGACATACCCTCAAACATAGGTGCTGAGGTCGGAAAAGGGACGTGGGTGGAGTTTTCGGTCGTAGATGATGCGGGCGGCAAGTTGGCGGTGAGAGATTCTTGAAGCGGGATGAGTAGTCTCGATCGTCCGAGCGCAGCAAGCTTTGGGAATTCGCGTTTCATGTTGAGTGTCCGGCGGTCGTCGTCGATTGGATGATTGCACAACCTCAGTAGTTCGTCCGTCATAGCATGAGATTGCAGGATGAGTGTCGGGAGCTCAGTTTGGGCATTCGCGGGGTCGTTCTGTGTCCGCAGATTTAGTTGCCCGGCAATGGTGGAGTGTCGACGAGACGTACCCTGAGAGCGTCCAGAATTGCTCGGCCACGCGACTCGCGGTTGGACTTGGTAGACTTTACAACGGATGCAAAAAGCCACAATGCTTGATGTGGATATTCACGGATGACTTTGCTGATGAGCTTCGACAAGATGGCGTACACTTTTGAGTTGCTATATCCCACCCTGGAAACAATTTGAGGGAATGCTGTGAACCACTAGAGCAGGGTCAACAGCCGTAAATTATGCTCTCAGTAAAGCGGGCTTGCCTTGTAGGCTGGAACACTATCGATTGCGCTGGATATTGCACCATTAATTTTTGTGAAGATAGCATGATTGGCTGTTTTTGGATTCTCTCCCAAGTCTAGCCAAAGCGTCAGCATGCGTGGAATTGCTTGATAGACGTATTTCGAGCCATGCATCACGGCCTTGGCATAGTTTCTGACCGTATGCGCGTTCATGCGGATGCCTCTGAATCCAAGATCAGTTTCCATGGGAAGGAAGCCTATTGTTACGTACCGTTCATCGTCAGGCGAGGATAACTGCTTGAAGGACTGGTCATGGAATCTCCCTAGGTGGTACAAAGCGCTTTCCAGCATTGTGCCTTGGCTTGCAGCGGTCGTAAATGCTTTCAACAGCCGGGAAGGTTCGTATCTATCGGATTCGTTCATCCAGCGAGCAAGCAGGATATGAGCCTGTACGGGCGTCAGTTTATCTACCCTCAAACCGACACAAATACTCACTTTGGCCCTCATACGCTTGAATTCCTTGTCATCTTCGGCTGTCAGATCTATGGTGTCCGGATCTTCGGTAATCCCACTGAGGCGCATAGAATTCTCGAGTTCCTGCAGTGCGCGCAATGGTTCTCCAGTTGCCTTCACCAGTTTTGCACTTTCCATGAAGTAGAATCGAGCGTTGCTCTGTTGCGCTTGCAGGGTAGCCGAGTAGGCTGTTTGCCATTGCTTGGCTTTGCGAGCAATCTTAGCGCTAGCAAGCCACGATTGACCAATCTCCTTGGTAATTGACGGCGTCGTATCAGGACTGGGTGGCTGAGGTTAACTCTGTATTTCGAAAGTGATTGAATTTTGCCTCACCTCAGTGCAAAAGCCGTGCGCCGCATGCTGAGCACTGCTTGTCGGACGCGGAAGTTAGGAAGAGTAGCGTCTAAGCGAGCAGCAAGCGTGGATCCGAGAGATTTGATCGCAGACCTCCGACTTTGGGAACGCGCAGAGTTCGCAGAGACTGCATCATAGATCATCTGCAGCTCATGAACCATATGTAGATCCAACAAGGCGTCATGGGATTGCCGATAGCCCTTGGCTCCTGCAGCAGCAATTGGAGCACCCAAGACGACTCGCGCTTTGGACAGCGCGTCCACGACTTCAGAGGCGTCTCCTGCTCGCATTGCCAAGAGGATGCGAGCCTTCATGATGTATGGTGATGTTAACTCGCTGTTACCTGCAATTCGACGCAGATCCTCCCAAGCACCCATCATCCAGGCACTTTCGGCTTGAAAACCTGCCAGTGCGGATTCCCATGCAGGATTTCGAATGAGAACACCTTGGACATGAGTCCGCAAAGTGTCTGAAAGAGTTTATTGAAAAGTGAACACAACGACGTGCATCAGATACGAACCATAATGTCCGAGGTTTCGCAGACAGCGCAAGAGGCCCAAGTGGAAATCCAGGTTGTCGGGGGATTGCTGGAGCCGAACTTCCCAACAACTTTGAGCGGAAGTCCATTGTCCTGTGCTCTCGTGTTGTCGGATCTGATGCTCTAGGGACGGTGAGAGAACGAGCATAGAGATGCCCTCCATTCCGTCGGGCTCGTCGAGGTGTGCGTATATTTCGTGTAGACGTTCGTAGTACGGAGTGAGCTCTTTAGTTGAAGCTGGTGTCTCCCGTTCTCGGAGCGCGACTATCTGCCTTTCGAAGTTCATCAGAGACCTTGCATAGGCCTTGCATTGGAGTGCCGCTTTAGCCATTAAGTCGTGATTGATACTGGACAGCATAGAGTCGATACGGACAAGTTGCTCTTCGCTTTCCGCCGAGGCTTGATAGGCCCGAGATCGTTTGTTGCTCTCGGCCTTCTTGGAGCTGATATCCTGACGAAGGATTCGTACGTATTTGCTGAGGTGATCCAGGAGCATGAAGACGACCTAAGGATTATGGTCATGTTACTCGTCAAGAGGTGGCTGAATAAAATACGTGCCTGAGCACTCAGGAATTTCTTGTCAGCAGTGGAATGGCTGGCTTGGTCAACCTGATCTTCAAGTACAGCCAAGAGTTCGGACAATATCCCTTGTGCGTCGTCCTGTTCACCCGACAGGAGGATATTGAGGACAAGATGAGGCAATAAGTGATGTGCCACTCCGACATCCTTGTTCCTCAGAGCTGGCCGCAAGACACGGAAGATCCTCCGAGCGGTTTCTCCAGAGGCCCGGGAGATTAGGTATGTTGTCCACAATTGAAGCCACTCTCGGTAAGTGCTCTGTCGTGGATAGATAGGATGCTCGAGTGCGGCAGGGGCTCTTTCCATATTTTGGAATCGCCCTTCCAAAAGCGGTGTGACAGTCTCGAGGACATACTTCGGGAGACTGTTCCACCTGTTGCGCACTTTGACTGGAACCGAAGTCGTGTTCCTCGAACTCACAAGAGCTGGTGTGAAGTTACAGAACTTCAGAAGTTCTTGGATACTGTATGCGAGAAGACCCTGGTATTTGATGTCGCTGGTGGAACGAAAAGCACCGACAAGAACATCCTTGATAAGGTGCATCGCGAACAAGACGGACTCAGCTTCGTCCGAAAAGTTGTTTCGCACAACCATCCGCGAATCGCTTGAGCCAATTTCACAGCGATCCGGATCGATGGCCCCTAGGATCCCCATACATTCAAAGGCTAACAACCGCAGCCCATCGCTCCTATCCCCGTCGCGGGATGCAATATGGAGGAGCGACGACTGTAGTTTGCCTACTAAAGGATCGAAAGCGTCTCCAGAAGCCAGACTGCGAAGGAAGTCAGAATGATCCAGCGACATCACGGTCTTCAGCTCTCCCAGGAAGTGGAGGGCCACAGCGTAATTATCACTGTTCAACCGGTCCAAAATCTTTTGCAGCTTTTCTCGGGGCTTCCAGCAGGCTCGACGCCGATTAAGCTCTTGGTGAATGTTAGACAGTTCTGGGATGCTCCCCGTGTCCACCACCTCATCGAGATATGCTCCGGATAAGTCGCCGACGTCGAACACGATGAACTTGAGGCATTGTTTTCCGCTTTCCCGGCCAGCTGGTGACAACAACGGCCATAACGACACGATAGAGGCACTGGTCGCACCAATGTGTGGACCGACATCCTGATGGGCGAGGGTTACCAAAAACATATGCCATGTTGATAGGGTGGCGTCAGTAAGCTCAGGAATCAGGGACATCGTTTGTAACGTCGCCATGACCTGTGGAAGGTTTAAATTTACTCCCAAGGAGGAAGCGACTAATTTACCTGCGGAGCAATGTTGTTGATCGCGTCGCCAATATGTGTGATTAATGCTCCTAAACCTCGCAGAATCTGCCTTTTGGCCGGTATGCTCTTCTTGCCTTGAATGTCTTGCAACATCTCGCTCATGTTCGATACGATACCAAGCATATGCGTCTTCAGTAGGGCGGCCAGATCAAGGTTGGGCATGTATTGACTCCCTTGAGTGGTGGATAAAAGACGAGCTACCTTTTTCAGTGCGCTGGTGGCCTACCAGATGAGGACGTCTATAAAAGCTCAAAGCGCGACAACAAATCGATCTTACCGATGATGCTTGGTCGACATTATCATCCCCTAACATGACCACCAATTCCGCCAGGAGGGGGAGGAGACAACTTTTGACAATCGCCGCGATATCGATGGTGGAGTTCTCAGAGTCTTCGTTTGCCTCCGCCACAACTATTTTCAGTATAAAGTCCAATGCCTGGTTCGTCTGTCCGGGTCCTTGAAGCCGAAGTATGTGAGCGAGGATCCGGGGGGCTTGGTTGAAGAATAGGATCGACGATTTCTTGCCCAATTCACTAGATATAGTTTCGAGTACTCTAACCTCGCGATCGGCAAAAAGAGGCGGGAGAGTTTTGGAGAGAGTGACTGCCAGGAAGTCCGTTGGATATACGGACATAAACCGACAAGTCTCTGCAAACAAATCCGGGTTTGTACACTTCCGAGATGTGATGTATGGCGCAATCTTGTGAAGGAAGGGCAATAGAAGTCCGTATGGCTCCTTGTTATATCGTTTTGTCAACTTAATCAACTGAAATTACTGTCAGCATGGTTTCAAAATGTTGAGCAAATGCTGACTTGGCCTAATGCAACACTCTTTAACACAGGATTATGTTCTCCGAGTTGCGATATTAAACCAAAGATAACTTCTCCAAGAGCTTCTGACTGGACATCGCTAGAGGAGGGTAAACATACAAACGGGGTGTCTCATGCAAGTATAACTCACCTTCCAATCAACCCCAGTGTGATTAAAGTTGTTTCCTTAATTGAATTCCTGGTCCCTGCATGAAGCAAGCGAACAAGGTGGAAGAACAATGGTTCTAGTTTCCTCCAGCCTTCTTCGTCCTTCGTACCTGCTTTGACGAGTTGTGCGAAAGCCTGACTTTAAAAGAATGAGTAATTTCTGGAACTGGGCCCTTTGAGCACGTACCCAGATAAGAGCCTCGCGGACCTATTTCTGTCCGATAAGCCACGTTGGATGAATTCTAAGACAAAGTTGATGTTGTTGGCAACCAGATCGACAGCGTGATGTTTGATGAGAGTTGATAGAGCTTTGTAAGTGCTTGAGCGAACTAGGGGTGTTACTTGTTCGGCGGGCCCAATGAGAAGCTCGGTGAACAATGGGAGCACGGATTGAACTGGAGGGACGTCCGTAGATTCCTCGCCGAAACAAGTAGGCAGCTGAGTTACGATAGAGATAAAGTTGGCCGTTGCCACCCTTACGGCCGATGGTGTGGGCTCCGGTGACCTTAAGCTGACGTCAAACATTGGTATAGAGCCAGGAGAGATCAACTACCTGAGAAAAGTTCCTCTTAGAGCATCCAGGGCACGTCTTGCAAATAGCACGTCGGATAAGTCCTCGTCATTCACCCAGCCAATCTCCTGTGAATCAACAACCGCTTGGAGCTCGTGGGTAGCTTCAACGCGCCATTCGACCGAATGCGAAGACAGATCACGATGGCCTTGATTGCCGACTTTAAACGCGTCGATATCTCTGACGATCATCTGCCAATTATCATACAGCATGTTACCTTCAAAGAAAGTCTTGGCAGCTTGGAGTGTCGAGTTATCCAATTCAGCTAGGTGTCTATGCAAAAATGATGACGCGAGAACCTTGTATGAACCATTAGGTTGATCCCGCGAGGTGTTCGAAACCCACTAACTCTGAGTTCTGCACCAGCACCCTCCCAATCCTCCTTTGTCAAGATACCAAGGACAGCAGTTGCGTGAGATGTTGTCAATCTCATACAGCTGTCTCCTTCGTTCAAAAAAAAGGAGGCAAGTGCCTTCACAGAGCGCTGAGATGAGGCCTTGGGACCTTGTTCAAGTTTCCGAACCAAAAGGCGAGGGAACAGGTCGCCAAGCACACCCTGGAAGCTTGGACTTGTCGGAAGAGCGACACGTGCAGCCTGAAGTATGCGAAGGAGGCACCGTGACCGAACCGTTTCCGAGATTGGGCAACTTAGGCAATAATCGAAGGTCGAGTGAATCGTTTGCGCTGTACGCCGCAGAATGTCATGGGTGAAGCAGAGAGATTCCTCCGACTGTTCCAACGTCCTGATAGCGACATCGACGATAATGCTGCAGAATATCGGAAGAAACGACGCGTCAGGCAGTCTGATAATATGCGAACTACCTGGCGGGATCTACTTTGCGTCAGTATAGATGACACATTTAGCTCGAATCATCCTACGGGGGTATCTGCTCCGTGAGTGGCCGCTGTCCTCAACCGTGGTACCGAAAAGAACTGAACATCCAAGGGGAATGGATCCTGTGGTCCGTTCAAGATGTCTGCAAAGGTGAGCGAAATATCGGCTACCAGAGTAGTGACCTAGCGTACCGTGCACCAGGTCGAGGCTGTCCCATAGAAGTCCACGAGCCAACATTCTCTGCGTCGTCGCCGAGATCTCATTCCGACAAGGAGAGCTAAGTAATTGACACAGCATGTAGACAAGAATGTTGGTGGCTTTTGAGTAAATCGTACTCGGATCTGAATGATCGGGCAAGCTATCGTCGCCAGCTTCGAGCCAAGATTCTGCGGATACGCAGAGACCCAGAAGTCTCACAAACAGTTTATTCACGAGATCTTCTTCGCCATGGTAGACGGACTTGATCTTGTGCGAAGCCCGGTCCAGGACCTCCAGGGAAACATGAGTGAGGGTAATGCGTTCATTGCTCGTTCCTCGCGTAGCCGGCGTGAAATAGGGAAAGTACCCGTAGACCTGTTCAGAGAGTCCTGATATCATGAGCACCCATGAGGCTTTATCGTGAATCGCGTTGACATCATCTCCAAGGGACTGTGTTATCAAGGAATATAAGAACTCCAGGAACTGCTTGGGAGATACCGCGGCCTTGCCGTGAGGAGTCTGGAAGGTTGCTGGAACGTGACCGCTGGACGGTGGGTCGTTCATGGGTGCGAAGTCGACAGCTGAGACCCTAGTAGCAGACACCAATGACGAGCTCTGACTAAACCGTGGTGTCGCGCAAGTTGTCGCAACGGAGTCGGAGTCGCGTGAGTCGGAGCTACCAAATACCATTGTTTACTCAAGCTATCTTCGTTTCTGCAAGGCTTTGCCAAACCAAAAGTAGCTGGTGTCTATATCGTGTAGTAGTAACATGAAATCTGCGCACTCTCCCACTACTTGCGACCACCACGCCGTTTTTCCCTTGCTTTGTCCCTCTCCATCGCCTTCTGTTCTGCCCTCTCTCCCTCCAAAGAGTTGAATGCCTTGTTCATGCGGTCCTTGTAAGCACGATCCTTCTCCGCCTGCTTTTTGTGCTCTGCAGCCGCAAGGAACTTCGCATCCTTGCGAAGTTCGCGAATGGCACCCTTCCGCTCCTGCTTGAGCTGATAACGTAGTTTCGAGGCCTCGTTTCGCTCTCGATCTGGGTCTTGTCGGCGGAGATACGATGATGAGCTGGATTCAAACTTGGGAATGTAGGTCGGGATAGGTATCGGTTTATGTGCTTGAAGGAGGAGCGGTTTACGGGACTGTCGCGCAAATTTCAGCAGACGTCCCACTTTGTCCTGCAATGACACCACACGCAACTGCAAATGATGAATACATGCCAAGCTACTGACCGAGCGGTGGACATACCTGAACACTTTCTGACAACTTGCCACATTCCAGGCCCGAGATTACAAGGTGAATCGGTTCATAGAGCTCGATGAAGCCATCCAGCGCTTTGTACATGTCGGCAAAGCGATCGATCAGATCGAGAGCCAAACCAAGCGCGTCAATTTTGGATTGCTCGGTCGGCTGTGTCGACATCAGCTGGTGTAGATCAGGCTTACAAAAGACAAGGCCCTTAGCTGCCTTCTTGTTGATGGCCAATGGTCCACAGAGATCTGATCGGAAGTCTGGGCAAGGAAATGTCCCCGGCAAGGAAGTTGCATTGGTGAAGACGTGGGGTGCGAGGTGCAGCGTAGCGTTTACCGTGAAATTTACCGCCTCCGGAACGAAGCGCTTCGACAACGATTCGTATTGCAGGAGGAGAGAAGCTAGGAACAGTCCACTGGTAGCATCTGTGAAAGACCTCACACGACACAACCCAAGGTACGACCCCATCAGCAACCGTGCGGGAGAAATGACTGGATGGTGCATATCACTGGTCGGCCAAATAATGCCTATCACCCGCAGGAAAGTGAGTTCGGAAAGGCCTGGCCACGTCCTCGAACTAGGTTCTAATGCACCAGTCGCTAAACCGCGTTTCAGGTTTTTGTGCATGAGAGATAGCTTCTCCGCGCAGTACTCTGCCGATTCGATAGGGTACGACCGACTAAGCGAGAACAGGTGGGGAACGAGGGCGGACAGCAACGACATCCGTGGTGCAGGCAGTGAAGTTATGTAGAGGATGTGGTCAATGAGGACACGCGTCAGGTCCTGTTTTCAACCTTAGAACGGAAACTGGGGCTCTACGAAGATATCGTACCTGCAGTTTGAAGTTGTTCTCAGGAGCGAGACTTTTGTGATAAAGAGTCCGGATCCTCTGGACTACGGTAGGCACGTCGTCGTCGCGGATGTCTTCTACAATCTCGAGGAACTCGTCATGGGTCTCAGGCGCGGGGAACGTGTATGGGAGCTCTTGCGGAGGTTCTGAAACTTTGGACGGCCGCACAGTCTTGCGCTTTGTCGTTATTTCAGTAAACTCGCCCTCCACCCTATCAGACGCTTCGCTATTGCTGACTCCGTCGTCCTCCATGATATCGTCCTCGTCGCTTTCTTCTTCGTCGCTTTGGTGGACACTACTGCCCTTGCTCTCTCCATCGCTTTCCAAGGATGCCTCACTATCAGCCTCTGCACCTAGTCCTGGGCCAAGTCCGCCAAGGGGCTCGTCCTCCATAAAGTCATCGTCGAGGTCATCACCCCCACGTGCCCGTTTCCGTTTTCGCCCACCTGCGTCTTCATCGTCACTCTCGCCTGTGCTCTGACCTAACATTCTCAGCCTCCGTTGCTTCTCAGCCTTTTCAAGGGCTTCCTTCTGCTCCATCGCCAGCTCTTCTTCCGTCTTCGTCCTGTCCTTTGGTTTTGCACGTTTGTCAAACGCGAGCTCGCGGACCTGCTTGTCGTAGTCCATGGTATCATCGTCGTTGGTCGATTTTAGTGTAGGGGAGTTCGGGACGCCGCCGGGTGTAGTGGGATTGTCACCAGTGACCGACGGGTCTGGTGCATAGAGCAGCGTCCTGAGGGAATCGAAGTCATGATCAAGTTGATGTCGCATGTTCTCCTCCTGTTCTTTCTCCGACTGACGACGCATCTACGTCAAATAGTGTTTCGTTAATATGTCTACTCGGATCAAACATATGATTACCTTGTGTTCCTTGCTTTTGGCAATTACCTCGGCCATGACTTCGGCTTTAGTTTTCTTTCGAGCAGGCTAGAAGGGCTTGTCACTCAATCTTGTCGATACTTAACACTGAAATGGACATACATCATCCTCTTTTTCTTCTGTTTCCTCGTCGTCATCGAACCCACCGAAATGGGCTCTTTTCACAGTCTCGGGATCTAGTTGACCTTGGGAAGAAATTAAAAGTGTCCATTAAATCCCGAAGGTTACTCACCCTCCTCTTCTTCGTCTTCGTCCATTAAAAGACCTATATCGTCAAAGTCATCAAGTTTGGACAGACTCTGGCCATAATGCGTCAACTCTTCCTCATCGTCTAAGTTGAACGCGGAAGTTTTGGATGCGCGTTGCCTTTCCTTGGTGAACCGCTCCAGCATACGTTCCTCGAGCGACATGGAAGGATCGTTTTCACCAAATCGTCGGTCGACGACCCCACCAACCCGCCCCCTTTCCTCGAGCTCCTTCAAGAGGGTTTTCTCGCGCTACATGACAACTGTGAGCAAAGACTTTGAAAGCACAACAACCCTTCTACTTGCTGCATGCCAGCCTGCTTGCTCTGCGCTGGTCTCCCCGATGCGCCCTTGATCTTTCTTCCGCCGACATCGTGCTTCAGCTTTGTGACCTTGACGTCAAATGGGTTCAACTTTTGTTGGATCTCGCGTAGTTTGGCAGCTTTCTTGACTTTATCGTGTTCAGCCAAAGGATATGATTTCTTCTTCTTGCCATTTTGTCTGTTTATTCCTGCCTGCGAAAGCGCTGACTTGAGCTGGGACAACTGAGATCCCTTGGCCATGGTCCAACAGTATCGTTCAGCAGTAGTCAAACTTCACCATCTGAAATTACTGTCACGCAGCGTGACGTTGTGACCCAAGCACCGCGACTCTCCCACCACCGTTGGACCACTACTTATCCTGGACACGATTCCAAGGAGAAGTTGTGACGGTGCCGCCTTTACTCGCCTTCGGTGTGTCTTGCGAAGACGATTACAATGCCATAATGTCATATGCCGCATCCCAGTGCCAACACGCATCATAGTAGCTGACTCCCAGAGCACAGTCAGCTTCCTGACTCGGAGCCCGGTACGTGGTCACTTAACTTGATTAGACCATTGTCTGCAAAGATGTCGGGAACCGCCACCCCATCGGGAATACTACTATTCAGAATCACAATTCTGACTCCTTCCTGATCTCTTACAGGCTTCCAGCTCAGCATGCCGTGTTCAACAGCCTCAATTGTGAGTTGGAATATGTGGAGGTCTTCTACCCTGCGGTATCCATAGCATCCGTCGTTACAGCACTTTGGGGGGACACTTACCCGACTCAATAAGTCCTTGTTTAAACAAATGAGGGCCGACCCGAGATCCTTGAGTCAAGTACTCGAGGGTGACTAGTACGAGGGTTACTTGACCATTTCGCTATACAGTTTTCGTCATTTGCCTGTTTTCGCTCAGGGGACAAAAAGAAGTCGGGCAATTCAAGGTGCAGCCTTCCCCCCGCTCTCGCTCCTGTTACGTCTCCGCATCTTCGGTCCTCATGGACTGCGAACCAATACTTACGAATAGGTCTTATGGATTGGTCAAACAAGATTGAAATTTGGGCGACGATCGCGGCATAATGATCTCAGTCCATAGCATGTGTCTACTTGTTACAGCATAATCAGAGTATCGTTCCTGCACCAAATCAAGACCTTCCGATTGTTCTCTGGACGTCCAAGGCAGCCTTTGTCGGGATAGCTGACAAGGCACCAACCGTCAATTAAAGACGACGAGCTTGGTCCTGGCTCTGAGCTGGCCCTCCTGATTTCCACCTTCGCTGTCCTTGTCGAATAGAGGTCCCACTTCCGCCACGTCCCGTAGCTCCAATCACTTGCCGGCATCCATCCGCTGAGAGTTTTATCAGATAAGGCAGCCATGGCCCATACAAGCCACGTCCGTAATCTCTACGCATGACCACACGCTGTTCTCGAGCATCATGGTTCCAACTGCCAGCAGTCGAAACACATAATGATGGACCCAATCCAGCGACATGGTGTTTCCATGTCCGGCGACATTCCCAAGTTCTCTGAAGTTTGGTTTTCGTAAAGTCGGTCATCGGAAGCGATCATCGACACCAGTTCCATAACTTCTATTATCCAGGGTGTGAGTAACATGTTGGTCATACCATACCCTGAGATACTCCTGAGACGGGCCTGCGGGAAGGTGGACCGGTAGCGAGTTGACACTGCCGCTGCGGCCTGTCTACGTTGTCGGAGGTAATGAAATGCCCCTGGAACTCGCGAAATTAATGTGAGGACACACTTCCCTCTTTTTGCCTGAAATGTGGACATCCCTGTCAGTGGCACATAAATGTCACGCGGCCCCGAGTGGCAAACAGACAAGATGTCAAGTCGGCATCAGCTGAGCCCGAGGAGACTCGACAGTATCAGCACAACGAACGTGTGGCGTGCGGCAACGGACTGTATTAAATTTAGGACCATATGACGAGTGGCATTGAACATCCCTGAATTCCTAGATCTCACCCATAGCATTCATCCTTAATTTTGCGGTTTGGCCAAACCTTTTTTTAAAAAAAATAATGGAAAACTGGAGGTCTAAGCTATTTATCGTAGTCCTGTTTTTGAAGTAAAGGGGGCAGCAAAAAGGTGCAAAGGCCAATCTTGGAGCGCTGAGCACTGGCAGTTGTCCGGGTGTGTCCGATGGACATGACTAACAGCCTTGACGTTCCGCCAGTTGGACTTAGTCAGTATCTTCTTGCATGTGTAGGACGAAACGCTGGCATTTATCTATTGGCCAACGATTACGTTGGAGTCGAGAGCCCGAGAGGATCTGTGTGTCTGAGCCTCTGCGCAGCCGAGTCACAGTGACAGAACATTGTCTCCCGGCGACAGTACATAGCACTTACCGAACGCAAAACGTGAGACCTCGCCAGTCGGCCTGGGCACTTGCAATTTCCGAACTTCCGCGCTGAGTTCGCCATTGATTGTGCGTCTTCTGAAGGAGAGAGATAGGTAGCGGATGCCACGCAATGCCCATGTTATCGATATCCTCCGAACCTGCCTGACCCACATGCAAATGAGCCCCCTGTCAGAGCTAGAGCTATACGGTTAGTCTCATATCTCAACCAACGTCGATAGAAAAGATTCGTATACCCTCCATGGCAGGATGTCAGTAGTGAAACGGTGGGTCGTCAGCTCGGCTCATAGTGACAGGTCGTGCCACACGTCGCACCCATCGATCGGCTATGCGGCGTGCTCTAACGGACAAGCGAATTTCAGCTTCCAGGATGTAAGTGGATTCTAACACCTTGCTGGCTGCCACCCCCTTCCCTCCCCTTCTGTGTCGTGGAGGGCGACGCTAACGTTGAACCTCGTCATCACAAGGCTGTGGCCGTGCAAAGTGCAAACATGACCAAGTACTGCCAGGGTGGCTACCAATTCACCACCATGTTGCCTGGTCACCGTCGGTAACGTCTAAATGTATGGCAGCACAGCATCCCCCACCGCAGGAGCCCTGGCGTTGTACCACAATGCCACACATAGCCTACCTAATACTCCCAGCATTTCCCCCTTTGTCGCTATGCATAACGTATCTTTTTCATAACTCGTTCCCGTGGATTTTTCTTGTATTTTGCTGTCAGGGCGATGACTGGGTCACGGTGACCCTGCGACTCGAGCGCTAGCCACGACTGGCCATCGTGAATCGTCGCGGTGAGAACTTCTGGGGGCCGATTGCGTAGGACCGACTAGTACGCTGACCATCCGCGATTAAATCGGACTGATTTAATCAGCGCGGCGTCGAGGACCTCTGACGAGTCCACTCATGTGCGCTTTGACGGCGGCATATTCTGCTCAACGCTCGGCCGCTCCGGTCGCCAACTTTATCATCAAATACAGAGTGCGAAGCCTCGGGATGCTGGTATTCAATAATAACTGGCATGCCACGTACGCTCGTTGAGGCCAGCCGATTGGACCCGACTAACTTTTTTTCGCCATGAATCTGGTTTGCGCCGAGCTAAGTAGTACTCAACGCTGTGTCAGGGGCACCACTAGCAGCTGCGAGTGGTTGACGAATGGGTTGTATGTGGGTGCAGTGACTTTGGGATACAGGAATTTACGGATTAAGCAGAACTGACCGCCACCGATCCTCATTCTTTCATTTGCAGCTGCATCGCCTTGCAATGCATGCATGGCCGGCGGAATCAACCCTGAGTACCTGAGTAACAACAGTGAGTAACCCATCTATGTTTTCATTGCGCCCACTCTGTGGCGCTGCGGCGTACGTTTGGTTCTTCGTCCCCCCGTTTTCTTGGATCTGGACTTAACCTTGTGATAGGCGTCGCCAGCGAATGGGCTTTCGTGTAAAGACTAATCTCCAGAAGTATAAGTGAAACAGGGAGATCGTATGTCGATTCAATACTGGTGCGCCACCCAGCGGTCATGTGCCGAGTCGGAGTCATGCTATAATGAATTCTTCGAAAGTACTGCGCCCCGATGCGACCCCGAAGAGGCTAAAACAAGGGTCCAAGGGAAACTAACTCGACCCAACAAACAACCGCTGATCATTCCTGACAACGTATGCGTCTCGTTGGAGCAGGGAAGTTCCACCTTCCTTGTACGTATGATCGTTCACAACTTATCTGCGACAAATGTAAACAGGGCTAACGTTCACCCTGTTTATGACCCCCTTTGTATAGACTCAGGACAAGGTTTATTTACAGCTAGCTGACTTTCAAGTCGAACGCCACGACGCAGCGCAAAAACTCGGCTGCTTCGTAACGGCTCTGCCGAGCTGTCGGACGGGGATGCCAGTGGTACATTAATTTTTTTCCGACTCGGATTTTACGCGTATGAGTACAGATTTTGGGCGGGTGGTAAGCCTATTTACCCTTCCTTGTCACAAGAATCTGCCAGCAAGGTTTCAAGTTGAGCCAAATTCTCTTTATTCTCCAAACAGAGACATGGGGGGTGCTTCTGGCGCACCTCGTGTTGCAAGGTAGAGTTCTGTTTATTAATGACACGAGCAGGTGTCAGGGGAAACAGGGACCCCAGGGAAGGCAATATGGTCTGAGTTTGTAGTAAATATGACGTACATCCCGTACATCGGCCCTTGGCAATTCAGAAGCATTCGCTAGATGGGCAAACAGATCGCAAATTGTTCCTTGCGTGGAGACAGCGAGACAGCACGCGGTTTTCTACTCGCACTAGAACTCTCCGTCAAGTTCGTCAGACCACACTGGATATGATTCGGATGTTTTCAAGTTCCAAAAATTCTAATTCAAGGTATACTAACTAACAATAACACTCCGTATCATACTAGTACAGTCCTTCATTCGTGGGTCAACAGTGTTTTTGTACATTATCTGCGAGGAGGGGAGGGTATCAATCATCACGACAACGACCCACGTCGTCTGCGGGTATGGGTGGGGTAACGTGTTATAGACTTATGTATATGTGCAATATGAACATAGTCGACAGGTTGGCGAGTGCGATGAGTTTAAGATACAAGTCGAACGCAGCGGCAGAGCACTTGCGCGATAAATATAGAGACTTTTGCCCATGCCACGCTTTTGTCGTTGTCGTTTTGCGAGAGGAGTGAGAAAAACGAATAAATAAGCCTTGACCGCGTGAATGAAAAGAGAGGCTGAAAGTTGGATGACAAGGAATAGCTCGCACGCGAAGTCGAAGGTCGATAAATATGCCAAGATACAAGCGATGAGCATCAGCTTATCGACAATCACGAAGCAGCCTCGGAAGCGAGAGGGGGGCAAGGAACCAACTGAGGCGATCCATGCAGGAGAGGAGACGCCTGCAAGGACGCGTCGGCCGGCAGGCCCAGCACAGGTGCAGGGGACTGCGACGGCATTGGCGGCGAGGCAAACTGCACGCTGCGTTGTGCGGGAAGTGATCCCCGTCGGAAATTATCCTGCTGATTTTGATACATTGCCGGCTGAGGATAGTAGTTGGGTGCGGTGGCGGATTTCCTGGGCGACTGCTGTTGAAGTGAAGCAATGTCCGTAAGTGGCGCGTTAGGGAGGCGAATCGGGGCCTGGGCGCCACAGTCGACAGGTGGACTTTGAGAGCTGCGTGGTATGGGGAACGTTGCTACAGCCGGAGAAGAGAAAGACGACGATTGTCCAGAAGTGGATCCAGGAGTAGCAGGCTGAGATGAATAGACGGAGACTATAAACGGTGTAAGCATCAAACTGGAGATGGCCATATGGCAAACTTACCATTGTCATCCCAATCGCTGACTGCACCTCCACTGGATGTGTTGCTCGAAACAGAGCCACGACGAACCAGACCGAATTCTCTGGGCTCTTTCTTGACCTGAGGTGAGCCAACGACAGGAGCTCCTTTAGCTATCTTCTTCTCTCCCTGCGAGCTGCCAGCCTTGCGCGTTTTTCCGCCTGCACGGAGTTCATCGAAGCGCAATGGACGAGGTCGCAGATGTGTGCGCTCGTACAAACCACACTTGTTGCAGACGATTTTGCCAGGGTTGAGTGTGGAACGACGCCAGGAAGGGGGCTCCGTTGTATGGCAATTGAAACATCGACGACGTAGGTATTGAGTTTCCTTGCTGGCGGCATCATCTGTATGCTGGATGGGAACAGCACCTCCAGCAGCCGAAGGGAGGAAAGAAGGGTGGTGGTGAGGCTGAAGCTGGTGAGCAGAGAAGCCGAGTTGAGAGGGAACGATGAGAGGAGTGTCCTCAAGCTTGATTGACTGAGGGTCACGAGGAAGGTGGTGCTCCGACGGATCTGGAGACATGGGAAAAGAGTCTGTGAACATGGGCTGGTATTGATCATAAAATTGGGCGTGAGAGGGTTGGTGGGCAAGGTCGTGTCTGACGTAGGGGTAGGTAGCACGGCGGACGGTGGTGTGGTCATGCATAGATGTGCGCATTTGATTTTGTTGTTGCTGCTGCTGCTGCTGCCATTCCGTGTAGTGCGCGTGATCGTCAATGTAGACGTCGTTCTGATACTGCTCTGACGCGTCGGGCTCATACAGCTCTTGAAGAAGTGAGCCACGGGGATGAGCGTAGCTGTAGTGAGCGGGGGATGACCATGCTTCGTTTTGGATCATTTGCGGCTCGGAGTGGAGGTACGATTCTGATTCCTGGAAGATTTGGGGAAGAGATTCGATCGGGTGTTTCAAGTTGATGGACGGTATGAGGTCTGTAGAGCGTGGCGAAGGTGTCCTTGGAGTGGAAGAAGAGTCGGAGAACGATGCGGGGGACAAGTCAGCGTAAGAGGGATATGTTTCAAAGTCCATGTCAACGAACTGAAAGAATATTTGACAGAAAAAAAATGGCGACAGACAGCGGCTCTGCAGAAGAATGCAGCGTTGAACGCAGCAGCGTGGATTGAAAGAATCACCGAAACAACAGCCTGAATTATAAGAAGAACTCCGTGGTCACCATATCGAGGAATACCTTGTTTGGTCTAGTGCATCTTCTTCCCAGATTTCGGCTACTCTTTCTTTCTAGCCGTACCATTATCTTGGGTCCCTCGGAACATGCCGCCAAAACAAGATTCTTCCGGTACCAGTCAGATCTCCGATGCATCCAGGTCCCAGCCTTCTTATCGCACGCCCAAACATGTACCAACACGCATATACAATATGTCCAAACATGGTGACATAACAGCGTGTCCAATATTACGTTCACTCCCACGCACAGCACTCTCCGTCACAGTGACCGGATGTCACGATGCGGCAGCCTTGTGTCGTAGGGGGTACGCATGGTCCATGGTCCTCCTTTCCATCCACATGCTCCGCTTAGCCATCTACGTATACGATCCCTCTGTCGGTGGATGCATATCAGCCTTGGCTTGGGTCACGCGATTGGCAACGTGTAGCTAGCTTGACTAGACAACCTTACTTGCTCGCGAAATGTAAAAGGAGGTCAAGTCCACGCGGACATGCGGAACTGCGGTGTCATCTCCCTTGACCCGCCCCTCGTTATTTCAATTGCTTTGCGGTGGTCAAATTACCCCCAAAGCCCGACCCGTGGCGCCGAGCACCACTTCGCAGTTTCGTTCTTGCCGTTCTCAGCCGTTCCATCCCACGCTTGCTTTGCCCTCGCCCCAAACGTTGTAAGTCCATAATTGTATCAACTGAACATTAACTGAGCCAGTATTTTTCACCCTTCTTCGATTCAGGTCTTGCGCTTCGCCCCGACTATCATGGCTGTCGCGACTCCGTTGCACCGACCTTGAGTTTGATCGCCCGCTTCCTTTGGAACACCTCCTGTGCCACAAGAACGCGTGGGGCAATGTGAATAGGGTTTCTACTTCCTCTACATGCAGTCCTCCTGTACCCGATGTAAAAACCCTGTACTTTCCCCTCGCACCCGCGATCGTAACTCTGCTGTGTTTCTTGTTGCTATTCTGAGTTCCATCCTGCCACTCTGTCGTGCTGTTTGTGGCTGATTCTGAATCTACCATTTGTTACGAATTGAACAGCCTCAACGGTTTTCTCCCGTGCCTCTTTCGATGCTGTGTTACCTCAATTGCTTCCTTCCCCGTCAACCTCCATCAACTTCGCATAATTCCTATACTTGGAATTCGTTCTTTCTGGTCAGACCTCTTTGCGGCCTACTACTGCGCGAGTAACCAATTATGTTCCTTAGTCGTCCGCTATATAGTCTACTTGGCCCTGTGACCTAAAGGGCGAAGAGGAAGTCGGCACGTTGGTCTTCGTCGTGACAAAGGGTGAGTGCTTCCTGACCCATACATTTAACCTTTTCCGTGTGTAGTTTTCTTCCGCCTGTGAGCGCTTAAGCTTTAAGCCGCATCGTGGACTTGCTGTGTCCCAAGAAAATCCAGTGAGTCGTTGACAAACTCAAACCAGTAAACATTCCTGTGACGAACGCTACCAATTATTAATAATGACTTCTTAATAGCGCGCGTTAAAACCCTCGCAATACTACATCTCTGCCCGTCATCTTGTTTCGAAGCAAGCACCGCCGATGGGTAACATGTTGGCAAGTCAACATATGATCTATATGATCACACGCACCGACATTGCGCTTCAAATTCAGCGCTCACCACGATGAAACTCTTTGCACCGAATTCAGACCACCCCTCCTGCCCGGTGATTTGTCAACATCCCGCGACGAACATAGCTTAGGGTCAGGATATTTTCAGCTTAGCATCGCAACATGGGCTTCCGTCTGTCATATCTTTTTTTTCGTGGAGTATCAACCATGGATTACTGTACCAATATTTGATCAGAATCTGGGCTTTGGGTTTCCCAGTGATATCGTCGACCTCACAGCATTCTCTGCGAAATTGACATCCAGTACCCAGTGATCACATGCTGCTCAAAGCGCAGCAGGGTTACTTCATCAGGGTGCCTCTCACTCCCTGTGGTCCTGTGAGAACGTGCTCTGCTATATATCGCTGAGTTTCCTGTTCAAGTTCTGCTGTACGGCAGGTAAACAAAATATTTTAACAGCATACTGCATCTATGGCCCCCTGGCCCGCATCACACTCGACATCTCCGAAGTACCGCTTGAGCCACCTGCCTCAAAATGAAAAATGACGAGAGCATGGATTTCCAGGAATTCACCTTGATTGACATTGGGCTTCTGAGTCCCAGTCCCTGATGTGATATGCGTGCAATGTGGATCGTGTCTCAGATATATCAGAGCTCAAACTCCGTCTCTCGTCATGACGGAGCCATTCATACTCGCGGTCGAACGCCCTTGGATTCCTGTGCTCAATAGATTTCCCGACCATGTTCCCCCATCACCGGTTTCCCTTCGAAATCAAAATCAAAGGTTGGCAAACCTCGTTGATATCACTCGTTACTCGCCGTACTCTGCAATTTACTCACAGCACCGCTCTGTTCCCAGGTTGTAAGTGTCCTAGTGCATAGGCAGGGTGGTTGATCATTATGTATGATGGGCTAGCCTCATTGTACTAGGTGGAGGATCACCGCACTAGACCAAATGAGCTTCGACTGAAGATATTTTACAGACTCTAGTCGTCCCTGCCAGTGCAGTTGATCAGCTCGTGCATTGATTGGAAGCTTCTACTCGATGGTGATCCCGTGGTGATCGTCGGAAAATCGATGAGTAGCAGTGTTGAAGTTAGGAGCTGCTGGGGGTGATGGTAGTTAGTAGTATAATGTGGATTTTGGTAGGATCGGTCACTGACGAACTTTTACAAGTCCTTGTTCCTACGTTCACCTACAGCAACTGCGCATATTCACACCACCCCTGCGGATAATACCGCAATCACGAAGTCGATTGGTCTATGGTCTGAAATGAAGAAGCACATGGATCAAGTCAAGGACCTGTGCATGGAAGCACATACACAAACACATGACGTTTCTGCCTCGACCGCCCACTACCATGCTAGTCACGGTGACTATTGTTCGAATGAACCGTACCTCTCGGTGTGATTATTCTTACCTCTTGCACTTGGAACCACCCCAGCCAACGCAATTGGGTGTCCTCCACACCACGTTCCCTCCCTCGAAGGCTATTTCGATATCCGCCTCTCGGTATGTTCCGCGAAACTTGAGGGCTGTTCCTCGGGCGAGAGTGGTATTTAGAGGACGCCCAAAGGATCTGGGGAGAGGCATGGCAAATTTGGAAGGTCAAAGGCGTTCAAAGAGGGAACCTGGTCCTCATGGGCCCCGCAGGTAGCCGGAAGCTGTCTCGTATGCAATACGTTCTTCGTTCCTTTTTGGAGCTGTAGACTCATGTCCAGTCGGGACTTTTGGCCCCGCCGTTCCTGGGTATATCATGCGTGGTTTTAGGGCTTCGAATGGCCGTCAAAGAGCGCGAGGGCACAACTCAACTGCTCATCCACACCACTGGTTGGTAGGTAGTCGTAATCTGCTCGGTATCATAGGCGTGCAAGAGATGGTTATGGTATTAAGTGGCCTGCCACGATGTCAATTTCCGCCACCAATAACCTGTCGCTGCCACTTGGCTGGGTGCAGCACATGGCCCCCATGCTGAATCGAGTGTCCTAGGTGCGGCAGCCGTTCACCCTAATCGCGAGAGGACGATTATCATCCTGTATAGGTGAGTTGCGGCTCCGGATGGGTACTTGAGTTTTGGATATCCTACTCTAGAATTCGAAGTTCTCGGTGCATCTATTTGTCCGAAAGGTACGAAAGTTCGACGATGCGTTTTCACGGCTGTTCGGCGAGTTCCGTGCACCGTACCTCCGTATCATCTTACTCTAGTTACTCATGGGTCATAAACGTCATACTTGGACAGCTTCCTCTGTATTTGCACTCCCACTGAGATACGATAACAAGAGGGGTTTTGTCATCTGGTCTCTTATCAACTGACCGAACATGCGGTTACAGAATCACAGTGTGGGCTCAAGCGCTCACGGAGAAGCGAATAGTCGTACTATAGTGAGTTCCTCTGTCATTAATCAATCATATTGTTCATCCAAGACTCCGAGGTGGGTCATTAGTTGGCGGGTCATGTGTTACGCCAGCCGATATTGCCGGACATCCTTACCTCTCGTGGGCGTGATCGAAAGCGGGCGCAGACAACTCATAAGTTAGACTTTGCATTTTGCACGCTCCATCCACGCTGCTGACGCCATTTATCCAGATTCCAAACCACTCGCAGCAAGTACTAGATATATTGTATCCACAGTTGCCGCATCCGCATCGATCATCACATCCTCGACCCACAGTCCCTGCTCTCTACCCACACACATACACACACGCACACGCACACGCACATTCGACTGGCGGTAAACGAGTGAATTGCCACAAGGATCTTGGTTCCGACCGAGCTTCTCAGATCTCAGCTTCTGGTGCCCTTTCTTGGGTGCGACACCGACACCTGCACGCGCACACCGCACCTGTGGTAGGACCCCGTCGGCGAGTACTTGGCAAGCTGGTTTCCACTCTGGGTGGTAGACTCCGGGTGGCAGAAACGATGCGGCTGCCGTCAAATCCACAGACACGTAAAAGACAGCTGGCAGTCAAGGGTCCATGAACCGCAAACCGATGCCCAAAAACCGATACTCGGGCTTGGAACGAGGTGGCTAGAGTGGCGACTTTCAAATCTTCTTCTTCACTGTGAAGTATAATCCACACCTTGGTCGGGTCGGTTTGAATTGGAGCCTAATAAAGCGAACATTGGCATCCCTGCCTCCTCATGTCAAGTGTATGCCCTCAATGTCGCGGAGGGAGGAATGAATAGTGGGTCCATTTTGGTGTTAATTTCCTCTCACTCTCGCTAGGTTTGGATGTCGGTAGTCGAAATTCTCTCACCAATTCTTAAATTATTGAATCCTCATTACGAAGGTCAACGTTTCAACACAGGTCAATTCAAAGATTCAAAGATAGTAATGAAGGGGACAACCAGGGCCACATGACGGCGAATATTATACCACAGTGCCCAACCCCAGTCGGCAACCTGAGCTAAGCACTACTCCCAAACAGTTTTGGCAACTACCTTGAAGATGACAATTATGGCAATGTAATTATGGCGGCATCGCATTCAGGAGAGGAAGGCGAACGGCAATATCGCGCCTCGATACCAGAGGAATCAAGTTTGGGTGTGTGACGACACCAGCGGCATGAGATACCCTATTTGCATTCTTTATGCATCACTCTTACAATTGCAAAGTCTTCAAGCTTCATTTTAATTGTTGAGTAGACGCGTCCGATGCATGGAGGCCGTGCAAGTGAACAGGAAGAGATGCGGGCTGACCACATCGGGTCGTTGGCCCGCTAAGCCGTTATGGCCGTCGTGGGCGCCTCAAAGTCTTCCATTTCCTAGTACCATGGGCGGTGAAAGCGCGGCCGCGCGGGTATACAAATCAGCATATATATATATTTTGATGAAATAAACCTTTCGCAAAACCAATTGTTTAACCAACGTCCGTGTCGTCTTCACCGGATGAGGATCCTCTCCGCGTCAGCTTCCATTCAACGATTTGCCAAACTTGGTCGTAAAGCTACTTGGGCGGGACAATGAAAGCCGCGGAACTACCGACCAGTTCCTGGCCGCCGTCATCGTCTGCTGCGGTGCGTACTTCCACACAATTGAAATGTTCGAGTTCGGGTCTAGGCTGATTAGTAGGTAATTCTTCCATTACTTCTGAGGGCGCTGCTACTTGCGACGTGCAAACAAAATTAACGATCAGTGAGCTCGCGTATCTGCAAGAGTTTCACTTTGGCGGCAACGGATAGGAGCCCGGAATGATTAATGACGTTTGACGAGAGATGGCACGCGAGGCATGTCTTGGTTAATGGAAGACACTGATTGCTAGATCAAGTTGAATCAGATTTGCGGCAAATCATCTTCTACCCGAGTCGTTGTATGGACGACCTAGTATTGCCAACATCAACGGAAATCATACATCGTTGGCAAAATATCACTCACGAACCTGATATGATGATGGTCACTTGGCAAAGACTCACTGCTTTTGGGTTCGTGGGTTTGCCATACGCGGTTTGGCGTTAAACGTTGGATGCTGATCTCAAGAAAGTTCACCTCCTTCCCATACAGACCACATGGCAGTGCGTGGAGGATCAGCGTAAGGAGCACTGCGGTGTGAGAATATGGAATTGATTGCATCTTGGATATTGACACATACGGAACAAACGCTGTCAAAAAAAAGCCAACCATTGTATTATCCATAAAATGGCAAGCCTTGTTGATCAAACGGCGAAAAACGTTGCGCTATGGAATAGTGCAACAGCAATATTAATCGTGTCATCGTGAACAAGGGCAGTGGGGCAATCAAATTCTACATGGTGATCGACCTTTGGGATACTTTAGCTCTGCCACACCGCGCGACGCCACCAGATGTAGTGGCGCAAGTATTGTGACGCTTCGGGTCCACCTTGGTCGAAGGAGGAATGACCGCTGCGCTGTGGGTCCCAATATGTGCTGCCCGTGGAGTCGCATGTCTGTTCAATACGTCCTAAAACAAATTCGAGTCATGTAGTTCTCCGGCACCCTGTGGCTAGTTGAGCGCTTTAAGGTGCTCCGCACGGACGTCATATATAAATCACGACTGAGACAGGGTGAAAGGTCAGATGATGTTCTACTTCTTCCGCCCCTTTCGGCCAGGTCCTGTAGGTGCGCCCATTCCGCGTTTTGTGCAGTCGGCGCAAAACCAGCGTTCTGGAAGCGGCTGCTTGAGGTTGACGCAAGGAAGGTGAAACTACGCATAGTCGTGGTCAGCACACGTAGCATGAACTCATAAGCAGTAACGCAGTATCATATGTTCGAGTATTGGGCGCAGTACTCACCCATTGGTAAGGACAATCAGAGTTATCGCATGCAATCATCTCGCCATAGCTAAGTTTCTGGCAGAAACAGTATAGTTCCTTGTCTTCGCCGTCATCGCCTTCCTCGCCCTCACCATCTTCACCTTCGCCTTCTTCCGCGGCTTGAGTTTCTTCGCCGAAGTCGAAATCGAAGTCGTCAACTTCGGATGAAACTCCTCGCTTTTTACGCCGACCGCGGCCAGTAGTTGGAGCGTATAAAGAAGGTGCTGGAGAAGGTAGTTTGATGGAGCCTTGTGCTGCGTTCAATTTGCGTTCTGCGACATACGTAAGCTAAAGTTGCACAGCTAGCGTAGCATGAAAAGCACTGACTCTTGTATGCACTTTCTTCTGTGCTACCTGTTCGACCACCAATAGAAGCAACGCTGCCACTGCTTGCCACGGGGAGCGATGTTCCACCTGCAAAGGCATTGCGTAGACTCTCGTTGATATGTGCAGCAGGATTTCTTCCTCCTAGAACATAGCCCGACCCTCCCGAAGCTGTGCCAATACCGGCTAATATTGGAGGAGGAGCTGCTCCTGCGACGATGGCAGCTGGATCGGGTTCTCCTTGCAGCATAAGGACACGACCCAAGTCATAGTCTAAGCGAGAGCGCTTCCTTGACAATATCTCAACGATACGCTCAGCGAGTGCGATCTTTTCATCGGCAAGTGTAGCTAACGATTTCTGGGCTCGCTTGAGTTTCTCAGTCGGCGGTGGCGGGGACGGTTTGTCTTTGGCTAATGTCTCAGAGTCGGTGCGGAGGGTATGACGAATGAATTTGTGGCTATCTTTCGCAATCTCTTGCTGCAACTCTAGAACATGGTCAGTCAATTATTTAATCGTCGGAAGGGTGGGCATTACCTTGTGATTGAGTCTCCTTTAAGCGAAGTTCTTGCAGAAGGAATTGCACCTCGCTTGGTATGTTTTCAAGGGCTATGATTTCTCAGATAAAGCTACACAATCATCACACAATCATCACTCACTTGCAACGAATTCCGAGGCGATTGTTGCGGCCTCTTCCAAGTTTTGAACGGTGGGTGCACTCATGACCGTTGCGTACAACGATCTTCTTGAGTTCGTTGTCAGCGTGGTGACAATTGAAACTCCGCGATTATGCCGTCGGCGTAGGGGTTTCACTGCCAGCTCAACGAAGCCAGCCCAAGCTATGTAGTTTAACTTCGCTCTTTCTCCCGCGTTCCTTGACCAGAGCAGTCTTGCTAACCGTTATCAGATCCGTGCACTTCTGCTCGTCGAAATGTCGGTGACATATCCTAGCTGAGTCGCTATTGACGACCGTTGTGAGATTCCTGACAACGCCACGGTGTATCCATATGTCAATTAAATCCAGGTTCCGCCGGTAAGTGCAATGGTACGACCACACGAATGGACTACGAATGGACGCACTGCTTTCCGCTGTTTTCCAGTGTCTCGGGCCGTTAAGCTACGTGGTTTTACTGCGCCAAGACCTCTATATCTTTTATCGATATCTGTGTTCCTGGGCCTTGCTTCTCGCCAATTTTCGGAGGTTCTGGTTTGCAGAGTGATCACAAATGGAATCCGTGCGGAATCCTTGATTTGGTGGGTGTCCGTAGGTGTCCGTGAGCGCTTGAACGCTAGCAGTTGAAGGAGATCTCCTTCGACGGTTACTTGTCAAGAGGCAGGTTCCTCTGTATCTTCCTTTTCTAGTACTTACATTGTGGCGTCTGCGCTCTACCTTCCCCCGCGAGGAACCACCAGTATTCAGCCAACGTCAGGTCTTCAAGCTTCAAACTTCAGGCCCGCAGGGTCCGTAAAAAGGTAAGCTTCCATGAATCTGACCAATACCGGGACTCGAATGATGTCGCCCTGTCCAGCAGTTCAGTCCGGCATTCAGTCAAGTCGTCGTCAATTGCGTGTCTACGTAGCCGCAACAGCCCTATCTCACTGTAATACCACCTTCAAGGTCTTGATCCTTGCTCTCGCACTGGAACACCCATATGCGATCCAAATAGTCTCACGAAATGGTTAGTATCGCCGTCTTGCTCCCCTTAGCCACCTGGTGCAATAATGCGATATGCACTGCTTCCGAGTACGCCGCTTTGATTTTCTTTCCAATCTAAGAATATCGCTACCTCACTGACTACATTTAGCATATATTACCATGCCAGCACTCATTTTCGACACGGAACGAGTTCTCAACACTCCCCTGACACAAATTAACGCAACGACCCGTACCTTGTCATTCGACACGAAACTGCAGGCGGCCGAACGTCGAAGGTGATCTTATCGGCGTACAACTCAGTGACAATTCCACAACATTGTCACCTCATCGGATTTTTCAGCCCCTGTCAATTTCTTCTGTTCTTCCATTAGCTGGCATACACCATTAATATTGATAATTCTCGGGTCCTCGTCCCGCCCCGCCCCGCCCCTTTTGTGAATTGAGATGCAGTCGCAAGAACGCTAACAGCCCGATCCCCTGAACGAGTCGCCACGGAGAATGATTGATGACTGTACATAGCCCTCGGGCTGGAAGTAATCGGGCGAGCACATCGACGATGAGCACTCGCAAGCGGGGAATATCCAGATACAAGTCCTTCGAACAGCAGTTGCGGCCCCCGCTCTGTCAGTCCTTCATGGGCATACTCATTTGCGATCGATCGGTGATGAATCCAAGAGGGAAGGGTGCAGCGTCACAGCGTCCATGCCCAGCCCCGAACCCCCCCAAAGTCCTTTGGTAAACAACTTTCTAAATTTCAATCTCAGCCTCCGTTCTTACGCGGCGATACTCCGTGCATATGTCGCATTGACTTGGTTAGCTGCAGGACCTTTGCGAGTCCATTTCAACCTTGGAACGTTCAATCGTTCAAATCCCGATTCCCGTGAATGCGGATATGGTGTTCATTGGCAATAACAGTATTATTAAATGCAAGAATTTCGTCCCCCTGCGTATCAGGGCCCAGGGACGCCGTGACATCGCGGCCCCAAACCGGGCTGCTCCGCAATGGCAGGTTCTCCAAGGGACTCTGCCAAAGCGAAACATTGGGCATTGGTAAAACCAGGTAAAACCGCGCGGACCAGGGACTTACACGGAGTCCCATTCACCGATTTAGATACGACGGGCACTAATTACGAATGGACTTGGGCAGTGCACTTGGAGCAAACGGAATGAAAACTGGAGTGAGATGCTATATTGAGGCAGTTCCAAGGTTAATAGGATCCTTCACTTGTGCTCCAAAAGCATGACCGCGGCGCCTTTGAATCTTGACAGAACATGAAATACTTCCGCGAACACTGTGCGAAGATAATACACGTATGGGTTTGGCAGCTTGATCATAGTACAGCGCAGTCACGGAGTACTATGGAGTCGGGTCCATGATGCACGAGTCTGTGAATTGGACTTTTCTCTTCCCCCCTAGACTGGGTGACCAATTCGTCAACGGGGTAAGCCACTGCTAGCACACCTCACTGACGTATTCCCCACCAACCCACACTTCCTCGCCTGATTCCAAAGCGTTGGTAACGTGCCCTTGGGGGAATAGCGTCATTCGCGCTAGACCTGTCGGCTACTGGTATTCGAATATTCGAGTTTCACAGGGGTGAACAATCTCACGCACATGAGAAAAGTGCAACCCGCCAGGGAAAAAGAAAGAGAGAAGAAAAAATGAACAAGCGAGAGAATGTATTGTGGCACTTGACACGGTCTTCTGTCGCTTGAGGCCCTTGAGAAAATAAGGGTCATCTGAGGGTGTACCCCTTTTCTCGGCTCCTAGTACTTTACCTGACACCTTCCGCCGATGCTAGTTTGGTGTGAGGCTGCGTCTGGGCAGAGGAATTGGATCTGGAACTTTTAAAGATGTGTTAAAATTGGCTAAGTGTGCTTGGTGTGATAAGGAAAAGTTCACCATACTGGAGGAGAGACACTGACAGGAGCTCCGGTACTAGTTTTGGGATTCCATATTACTGCGGTGCAGGGCAAGCCCACCCAACGGGGGGATCCTAAAATGGAACGTTACTTGATAAGAATGGAGCGAATAAATACTCAGGGGAACGGCTGAGTACCTTTCGACTAGCTAAACAGGAAACAAGACGTTGAGAAGCACAAGGCTGGTGGACCCCTCGCCGTCACGATTCTGTTGTTCGTACACCCAATGCTCCCAGAAACGGACCATCTGCCATTTGGCTCGTATAACTGCTCCATTCCTACGTTTGGTTGGGAAGTTTTATCTTTACATCTAGTATCTATGAGCTTCCTTGATTAACCGTCACCATCTTTTTTGTGAACAAAATCTCACTAGTTGGTTATGAAAATGAGACTTGACACAAGTACTCCCCCGTTTTCTCGTCTCAGGCATGTGAGCTGCGGTTGAATTCTGAGAGGTGTATATCTCGGCGATGTTTCCAAATTTCGCCTGAGTAGAGAAGGCGGCTTTGAGTGTCGAGTATCTTTGCGAACCCATGACCATCACGTTACGCTACACATGTTGTTTCATGGGCGTCGGAAAGAGGATAGTTTAGCCAAACTTCCTTCCTCCGGAAACGAGAGTCAATCACCGCGTCAGCACGTATGATCTTGTTTATCGAACACATGAAAGAGGCCTGAGGAGAAACTGATAGGGTCTGATAATCTTGATTCCATGATGGTCAACGTCCGCTGAGTTGGAGAATATGCTTGCAACGGTCCAGGAGCAGTTTTCGGTGATGCCAGAGAGGATGCTCAACGTTCCCGTCGAAATAGGTGCAAGGACTGGATTTTGCGTACTTCAAGTTGGTGAGCGGCAACTTCATGACTACGTCACAGCCACCAGGTGACCACACGCTGAAGGCCTCGCCGCGCCTACCCGTCGTACGCACTTCAGCCTTCGACTGAAAACACATATTGGTGTTTTACCCTTCGTTCCAAACTAACGTGGACGAGGCTTTCCTAACGACAGTTACAAGTACACTTCGAAGTATTCGTTAAGAATCCAGGTTTCCCAGCTTGAAGCGCACGGAAACGGCGAGGGTGGAGGCGAGATGTCGTTCGAGCACGCCTCCGTCACAAAAGGTACTTGCCCCCTTTCGTCTTCATTGGGTTTTGTCTCAAATGTCGTATCTCAGGGCTCATGATGAGCTGCGCATTGACATCCATCATCGGTGGTATCCTTGATGTGAAGCACTACCTTCATTTTCAGGTTTGCGCCTTCTCGTAATCCTAGCCACCCAGCCGCCTTTGACAGCGACGTGTTTCACAGCTTGTACCCCATATATCGCGCCACCACCAGGTACCGTCGTACCCGTTTGCAATGTTTAAAGGCGGCTGAGCCTGAAACAGCTCCCGTCTTTCTTAACAGTATTGGCGCCTTGCGGTACATCATCTAGCATTCTCAAACTCAAGTGATCTATTACTTGCCGAAATTCTTCTGTATGGCGTCGGCGTTAACATAGAACAGCAGTTTGGGAGTGTCAAGTTTGCGGTCAGTACCACACATCACAACCATGATTTACGTTATTGACTGGACTACATTGTTCAGTCCTTTACGATCGTATCAGCGCTGATGGCGACAACATTGGAATTCTTGACGCTCATATTACTACACCGCGTTGGAGTAAACCATATACCCCCGGGCCCCACGGCAGTGATATTCAGTATTCTGTACCAGTGGTACAGGCTGGTACCGCCTGCTTATCATTTCAGGGTCTTTGGGATTCCATTGTCCAACAAATCATTTACCTATGTATTAGCACTCTTGGTAAGTTTCTCACCCATAGACCGAATACCGGTCATTGACGTGGAGAAGCTTGCGTTAGGGCACGTACCTGGATCGCTCGCATCCGCATGCATTGGGTTGCTCGTTGGATTCATTTATCGCTCAGAAGTCATCAACATCAAGTCATGGCGTGTATCACCGGCCGTAATCAGGTTTTCCAAGCGCTTCTTACTACCCTTGGTTGGGTCCACGCGTCCACCGCGTCGCCTCAACCGTGCTCGTCCAGAACGATCGGAATCAACCAGTGAACCGATGAATGAGGAAGTAATCACCACTGCTCGACCTTCTACACCAGCTGCACAGACCGACAGTTCCCCTAACACTCAAGGAGAGGCAGGCAGTGTGATGCGCGAGTGGGTGAATGAGTTGACGGGCAGGACGGAAGATACTGCACGGATACGAACGCCGACTGAGACCGAGATTGCGCAAGTCACTGCGATGTTCCCTGATATCTCGCGGGAGGTGATCATTGGAGCGCTTCAACGAAGGTATGCTCAAATTTGATTCTTGTGTGTGTACACCTTCTGATACACTATATATAGCCCAAGCATCGAGGCTGCTGTAGAGATACTACTGACTGCCCCCTAAATAACATGTAGTAGCTGAACGAAGCATGCTCTTTCTACTTCTGTCAAAATAGTCCTCCCTTCATCCAGAGCTAGTCGATATACAGCCTCAATAGCTAGTCTACATCACAAAGCCGTGGTGTCAGGATCTTCTCCTTCGAATCCTTCTCCCTCCTCGTCTTCGGTGAAGGCTGTCAGAGGAACAGAGTATAGCCGGATCACGGACTGTAGACATGGACATTAGTGTCGTGCGGTCCACCAAGTAATTACACGCACCTTATTAGGATCCTTGATTAGAACATACTTGCCCTCGGGCATCTTCATGCATAGGTCAGTGATTGTTCTCACAATACCCCAGCCATTGGCGAGGGAAACGTTGAGCTGGGCAGCAAATTCGGTGGGACGCATGGATGCAGTGCTGAGGATGACATGTCGGGTGTTATCCTTGGGGTTTACACGCGAGATGTACCTGCAAGGAGAAGAGACAAATAATCAGTGATATCGAAAGAGGAAATTTAGCCCACAGAATCCGGATCTTATCCAACGGTATATCAAGACCGGACAATACGTACCCTATTTTCATGAGCTCAGCCCCCGCTAGCACACTTTGGACTGTCCATTTAGCTAGTTTGCAACTGTTATTTTTCATTTCCGTTGAGACGACGGCACCGCGTTGAGAGTCCAACTTGGATCGCCAATCTGGAGCTCCTCCCGCACCCTGGGCACGGGGGTCAAACTCATTGAGAGCACGGATGGTTACGAGACCGTGGCCTTCCGCTGGGTTTCCTTGACCAGCAATGTAGGCATCAACTTCTGTACGAACACAGATTTTGATGTCCTCGTCTTCCGTGATTCCCAAATCAAAGACACGGTATCGATAACCGCAAGACGCCAGCGGCTCAGTTTCCTCTGGTCCATAAAATGGATTAGGATGGGCGAAGTCCGCCGTTACGTTTTCTTGCACGGATTGGAATCCGAAATTCTGGTTGATGTATGTGGCTTCCAAGGAGAGTGAAGTAGCCGTGTTGATAGACGGGACTTCAGGGACAGTGGCCTTTTCAGTGGGGTTGTTGGGGTTCGGAGGTGTGGGGTCCTGTGGGGGGTCGGATGCGTTTTCGTTGACGGTGACTGTGTCGAAAGGACCGCCGTCACGCTTGTCGAAAAATAGATTATTGCCCTCGCGGACGATCACGATATCCCAAGGGTATACCGATCGAGGGGCGCACATGAGTACGGAAAGAATGACATCGCTAGCATAAACTGTCGCAGTGTTTTTGGCTGCGAGCTACGGAGAAAAATATTAGGGCTTTATAGTGGGAAGAGTCTCAGGAATCCTTACCTGTTGGATGACAGGGTCGTCAGATGTAGTGGTGTTATATTTTATGCGATCCACAAGCTGAAGTGGTCGCTCAGTTTTGGTCGTTATCCGATCATACGATTTCTCATAGGCAAACACCCTTCCGTACGTGTCGCTTTTAACACGGAAATGATTCAACAGCTGTCAGATGGGGGAAATCAAAAATCCACTGACATGTCTTCCGGCTCGTCGACCTCCAGCTTGAGTTTAGCCAAACGATGGAACTCAATCTCTTCGAGCATTGTCCATTGGGGTGATATCGCAACTGAAGATTCCCGAGTGCGGTTGGTCTACGATCACCTTATCAGTGACACCAAGACGCAGCAGATGCATTGCCAGGAAGCTTACTTTCTCCCAGTCTCTCCAACCTCTCCGACCACCACGCTGGGCTCCACCTCGCCCACCTGCCGTGTTGCCACGACCACCCCTTTGGAAACCCCTGTTATTGAAAGAACTAGCACCTCGTCCGGTTGCTCTTCCCCTAGTAAATCCACCTCGACGAGGAGGCGCGGCCTTGTTATCCACCAATGAAAAGCTAGACTCATCCTCGACGTGGAAGTACGCAAATGCGCTGGCAGTTCCACTGCCAAAGGCCTGTGCGCCTTCTCTCTTCGACCTTCCAGGCCCACCGCGAGTATCGCGAGTATTGGGAACGCCTGCGGCAGTCTGACGATTATCACCTGTATTGTCATTCCAATCCGCAAATCGGCCGAGTTTGTCAGATTTTGAGTAGGGTGCATATGGGATATCCTTAAACTTGAACTGTTCGGGAATGTTGGACGATGAGGGACCCCATCCTCCGTCTGGGCTATCGTGAATCGGTGGCAAGGAGAATGAAGCCATTTTGTGTCTGCAATGTTAGCTGATGCGGTGTCTGGTCGTTGTGGATAAGAAATTTTGGGTTCAGGGAGATCACTGCGTGGGAAACTGCACTTGCAGCTCGCACCTTCAAGTTCGTCAGTCATGAAGTAGGTGAGTTCGTCCACATCAAACACGGCCTGCAACTAACAATTGGACACTAGTGTCGTTCGAGAAATCAGTAAGATTAATGAACGTGAGTTGGAGCTAGGAATTACTGGTTCATGGCACGATGAGTACAAAGGTGAGTTCCCAAGCATGCTGAGTGTGGGGTGTATTCAACAGACTTCCTAGACTCGGCCTACATCTTCGTCGGTGGTCTCCATTTTGATCTCACGGAGGGTGATGTGATTACCATTTTCTCGCAGTAGGCCCAAAGTCGTTCCTTGCTTGTACATCATTCCAACTTTCGACAGGTATGGAGAGGTCATGGACGTAAACTTGCCTCGGGACAAATCAACGGGCAAAACGAAAGGGTTCGGTTTCCTCATGTACGAAGATCAGCGATCTACCATTCTAGCCGTCGACAACCTTAACGGCGCCAGTGTCTTGGACAAGACTCTGCGCGTCGACCACGTCAAAAATTACAAGCAACCCAAAATAAAGGGGGAAGACGGCGAATGGATGGAACCAGAAGAGCAAAGCTTGAACGCGAGGCCTGAGGTGAACAACGGTATGGTTCTCCTTCTCCAGGCTGGTGCACCCGTATAATGTCAGCTTCCTTTAGACGAAGCACCAGCATCCGACTCAGACGCGTCGTCCGCGTTCTCCATCGATCCCGAGGATCCGATGAGGGATTACCTCTTGGCACAACGCAAGGAAAAGAAGGCTCTCAAAAAGTCAAAGAAGTCCAAGAAGGATAGGCACAAGGACGAAACTCCTGAGGAACGTCGTGCGAGAAAAGAACGAAAGCGGGAAAAGAAGTTACGGAAGGAAAAAACGAAGTCTGAAGGCGTGAAAGGAGTAGAGGATCTGCTTAAGAGCCTTGAGACGCGGGTCAGACAAAAGGATGAGGGAGAGACGCCTGACAGGGACCGCGGGCAATCACGGGATCGACGGCGCTCGCGCTCACCGCCGTACAGGAGAAGGGACGATTATTCTCGAAGTCGCTCCCCCAGAGGGGACAGAGACAATCGAGACGTTCGCATGCGGAGCCGCACTCCCGAACAAAATATGCGACGATCGGGCCCCTCGAGACACAGTGATGGTGGTGACAGGTATGAGGATTCACGCCTCAGAACGGCGTCTTATCGTGAAGACGTAGACAATTAGCCACCCCAGGGTTGTATTTTACGTGCTGTGTTACTGCTCGCGATCGCCATCTTCATATCTGTTCCCCACATTTTGGTTCTGCGGTGTTTACCCAGGTTTATGGTTTACCCCGTCCGTCCGATGATCGCAAGAACATCGACTACGCGTATCTCCGCGACCACTCACCGCACCCGTCAGTCGGTTGGAAGGAGGCAACAATTTTAGACAGTATCGTGTATGTATTCGGCAGCTGAGGGGAGGAAAACAGAAGAAAACCAATACCAGCCGAACGAACTCTCCTCGGAATTTCCACACTGTAGGGCCTACTCAAGGTCTGACATATGTATGTTCCGGCCCAACGCCGTGACGTACTCCTGGTAAGCCCTGTTCGTGAGAGTGATTACAATAAGGTCAGACTCATCTCACAGCATGTGCCGTCAGATCTTCTGAAATGCACCCTATACTTACCCCAACGCACACGAGGTCCCGTTACGTCGGTGGATGATCGGGATCTACCTCATGATGCTATTAGGGCCACTTTTCGATACCACCCCAAATCGCTCACCGAGTACATGAAGTACCAATCCAGTTTGCTCACGGGTCATATCGTGTTCCTGAATTTGTATGCAGCATCCAGAACCTTTCCAGGACGATGATTTACACTCCTATGCGTGCAAATATTAATATTTGGGGTGCTCCCGACGGTGCATATAACTGGTTTGGGTGATGACGGTGTCACGGTGATGGCACGGTGTCTCGCACCTACTTGATCGAGAGGTCGTACGTATAGGAGCGTACCTACGCGGTCATAATGAAGAGTTCATTAACAGAGAGCGCTGTCAGACTTTGCTCAAGGTCGCCGTATTTCAGCGTAGTTCGCGTGCCTTGTGTGAGTATTGGCATCAAAAATAGACGAACTTGACGGCAAGCACCTGGCCTGACACCTGGATGGCATGTTGGCGAAGAAGCTGGGTGGGAGGCAGAAACAGGGAGAAACTGTCATGATTCGGAATGCTCCCAGCGTGGCAAGAAATTGTGGCGGAGATCATGTCGATCCGAGCATGTCTTCCTCCCCTCCCAGTGTAGTCCTGTTGAAGGGGTTTGCTCTTAGTAGAGTCCTTACATCGAAGGCCAGCGGAAAGTGCGACATGGCTTTACATGACATTGTAAGCCATTACAAAGGCATTGCGCAAGGGAAAATCTGAGTTACATAAAGCTTTATAATGCCATGTTACCTCCGCGCATCGATGTACTCAGTGCTTCACAAAGCACATTCAGAATCTATGACTGCGAATGAATGATGTACTCATCGGTCTGATGGCGTAGTTGGTTATCGCATCTGTCTAACACACAGAAGGTCTCCTGTTCGAGCCAGGGTCAGATCATTTTTGCTGTGATTTTTGGCAACCGTTCGTTTGAATTACTATCAAGGTCCCTTCAAGGTTATGATTGCAAGATCCTTCGCGTACTTCCTCGTGCTCTTCTTCCAAGCGGCAAGTCTCCATTTGTTATTGACAATATGATGGTAGCTCTTAGAAAGATGAACGCCTACTAGTAGCCGCTATATAATTAATTGTTGTGACTATGCACTGGGGTTAGGAGCCATTTGACTAACTTGGGGCACAATAGTAAAAGCTCATCAATCTCACAAACTTGAACAACATTGACAATGACCGCCTTTGGGGATTGAGGGAAGTGGTGGTTAGCGACCAGTGCAGGTTGTCTTGACACCACGGCCGACTTTCAAAGGTTCAATTGTGTGCCACTGCATTCATTTTTCATCCAGGTCAGATTATCAGCTGAGGTCCACACTACAACTGCCACAATCAACGCGCCAGGGAAATATAAAAATCTACCTCCTCTGTGTCCGAGATCCCATCACATAGTTCTGACAGAGAAGAGCGACTTACCGATCAAGTGCACCCAGCTGCTTATGGCTCCATCAACCCGCTCCTCCGCACCTTCCACACCCTCCACGCCGCGCGTGAGCACCGGCTCCGGTGGTCTAATCACACCCCCAAACAGTACTCCGCGTCGTATACCTCACTGCACCAAATGCCACCGCCCACGCGCTGGACATCCTCGTTCAGGTTGTCCGTATGTCGACGCGTCGAATCCACCTTCTCCTTCTTCCACCAAATCTATTTCCAAGGGCGCGCAGGCTTCGTCTGCAGGTGATGACGGGATATCAGAGGAACTCTCTTCTCTGCATATCGTCAGTTCTACAAAGGATAATGGAAAGACGCCAATTAAAGGAAAGGACCAGCGTCGTCTCTCGGTTAGGTTCGCACTCGTCCCCCAAGAGACACTCGCGTCCCTTGGCACGACGGACTCAGAACTAGTCGGGCAATTGCTGCAACCAGGGATGATGAGTGACGACGTGACACCGGGAGACATGGATTCCAAGGTGTTGAATTGGAGGAGGACACTGTATGACGGCGAAAAAGTGGACGGCCCTACCCGACCTTCCACTCCGGAAGAGCGGAAGCCCTTGTCTAGTCACGCCAGCAGCTCGCCTTCTCGCCGAATGCCCTGCACGCTTACTACTCCTACTGCAAGTCTCACCGTGACGGAACCCCTCACAGACCAGGGCATCGGTGGCTCCGCCCTCGACATGAATGAAACCATCTATCTCCTCCCCGATCTCGATGTCAAGAAACCAAAACCCCTCGCTCGCTCTATGAGCGTTGAACAACGCTCTTTATTCCTGGATCGCCTCAGCCACTCCTCCAGCACGGCACCCGCGACTTTGCTGTCCATCTCACTCTCTGACGTTGATAACGTGCGGAGTGACGCCGAACAAGTTGGATTCATCGTACGCGTCCTTCCCAACCAGGAAGACGATAAGAAATGGGTTATTCTTGGATCCGATCAGCAGGCCGTCGACCTCTTGGCAGAAAGGTTTACCGAGGAAGAAAGGAAGAGTACAAGGGCGAAGGGTAAAGGAGGGAAGTTTAAGGCGGTCGCAGGAGGCGTGGTCGTTGGCGCTGTGGCCACCTGGACAGGGCTGGCCTTTTCTTGAGTGACCGGTTTATCAATGGGATGGACAGAGTGTCAGTAGTAAGTGGCTGGGCGGCCTTCATACATGTATTATTTCTTCTGCATCACGTTGCTTTTACGCATATCGTTTTGATCACTATGATGTACACCTATAGTAACTCGCTGGCTGTATCCAATGTATTTCATTACTCGATTGTCACAGCTTCTTTGCCATGCTCGTGCTCATCCACATTAAGATACGAGATTGTGAATATTCTGATCCCCCGGCTGTCACGGATTGAGGGGGCGCCAGGGATGCCAGAAACGTGCAGGCGGTCATCGATTCATCACCTGCCTGCTTGCATGTGCCGACCTAGAACATTCAATTCAAAGGATTTCCACAAAACACCCAAGTGCGGTATGAATGCGACTGAAATAAGAAGAGGAAGTAACCGTTGATGTGACTCGGACGAGAACGATGCAAGGGGATATGGGACCCGGAAGAACACGAACCAACGCGGTGAGAAAGAGGACAAGCGGAGGTGACCGTTGATGTGACTGGACAAGGATGATGAAACTCGTCGCTCGGAAGAACGTGAACAAATACTGTGAGGAAGACCGTGAAATGACCAGAGGATGGTGATGATGTGACTCGGGCGAGAAACGATCCATCCAAGGGGACATGATGGGACTCGGAAGATTGTGAGTAAATGTGGTGATACAGACGGAAGAAAACGTGCAAGGGGGAAGCCTGGCGCAAACCTGCTGGTGCATTCGAGTCCAGACGTCCCTCCAGGGAGTCCAAACGCACAGCCTAAGAAGCTTTAAAGGACCGGCCGACGGAACAAGCCGACGACCGTCTACCACAGGTTGGTGTCGAGGAAGAACGGAATGAGGTCCATACATGTCGATGTGGAGCAAAGCGCATTGCCGAAGTATTCGTCGTTAGATGATGCAGGACGAGAAAGTTCAGGGCACGACTTGGATGCGATGAAGACCTTTGGGGCATGTGAAGCCCATACATAGCGAAAGTTCGCCCACAGCACGGTCACCAAACACCCGACCAGATGGAAAAGGCTAAACGGGATAGTAGTAACGAAATAAATAATTGACTATGACTGGTACGGGTCATGCTGAGAATTAGAGTCAAGGATTGGTGCCTCCGCACACCGCTACGATAGTGGGTCTTCCATAGATAATCAGCTGCGGCATCCGATCCAGCACGGTCAACGCGACATGCGTCAACGATACACGAGACAATTTTAAAAAACGCGCTAAAATTAACGGAGAACGTGGAAGAGACAGTACTAGTACGGTTTCTATTAAACATCTGATTCATCTATAGTAAGTGGAGAGGAAAACATTCACAATTTATCAAACTAACCGACAAGCGTTCTCGGCGTCCCGGGGGGTCAGCCCACCTACCGCCGCGGATGCTCCCTTTTTTTACCCTTATGGACCTCGCGAATATGTCTGCCGATGCTTTGAGGGAGCATCAGTTTCCCGCAGTTTGCCTCCAAGCAGGTCGTCTTGGGCCTTGGGAACTCAGAAGAGGGGTGTGCGCGGTGTCTATGGCGGCCCCGACGGCGGGGGGCGAAAGGGAGTGTCCCAGTGACAGGGTGTGTCATGCGAGGTATCATATAGCCGCTAGAGTCTGAGGCAGGTGGGCACGACTGACCATGACGAACGTGTGCTGCATAAATATCTCGAGCGGGGTTGGGCGGATTGGTGTGCGTTGGGTAGTCCGAGCTGTCCAAAGGGAGATGCTGTGCGAGCGTCTCTACAGGATGGCATGCATCATGGCTTCCGCGCAGCGCGTGTGATTGTTGCGACATAACCAAATCCTTCTGAAGAACGGACGGCACTTGACTTCCATTGGATGGCATGCGAGGAAAAACAGCGTCAGATATTTCATTTGATGGTTTGCGCGCACTAGAAGTTCCAGTCCACACGTCGCCAGACCAAAAGGCCGCACGATGGGTCACGCCAGGTTGAAGTAGTGGTGGGACTTCCTCATCCATGCGACTAAGGCCATGGTCTCCGTTGGGTCTTGCAGAAGAACGAAGAACGTCCTGGCAGACACGTGCCATACACTGGTTCAAGACGGATGCTCGGATTTCAAGGGGTATTTGACGAAGGTATGTCATGATCACCTCAACGACGCTATCTTGCGGTTGTTGCGCATAATAATTGTTCTCGGTATTCGCCTGCATGCCGCTGGGTTGCGCTGGGTTGAAAGCATTTTCTCCAAGAGGAATGTCTCCCGCGAGTTCAGGCGTCCTATGATGCAAAGAAAAGGCCGATTAAAATGAATCATTTCATAAGAGGTGGCACTGACCGAATAATGTATGGTGGCGAAGTTAGCGTACTATCACCGTGAGCAATGATAGGCTCGATCGCCAACGTCGAAGAATGACTTGCCGTGGGAACGGTGGTCCTGCCGAGGGGTCAGTTGTAGGGAATACGATGAGTGAGCTTCACACACTGAGCGAGCGTCGGCGCGAAACGTGGAAAGGACATGGTGGAAGTGATGCCAGGCACACGGAAGTAATGTTCGCCGAAGCTATTTTCGTAGGATGGATGGAAGTGCCTGTAAATGATATAAACGTTGGAGTCTGAACCTCAAGAACGAAGAGAGAGCTCCTCACGGCACGTCCGACATAGTCTAACAGCTGACAGAGGTAGTAAAGAGCGCCGACAAGAGGGTATGTTCTGTAGACAGAGAGGCAGGTGCTGATTAGGTTCGTGCAGTAGGCTTTTTATGAGCCACAAGGCTTTGGAGCACAGCTTCAGCGGGTGATAACCTAGGAAATTCCGACCTCCAAGCTGCAGGAACACAAACATATTTTCCACTCTGTGCGGGACACGATGTGATACATGACAAGATAAGCAGAAACGTGGAGGTCGGAAAGCGTGAGTTCTGGACGGCGTTAGACATGGATATCACCATGGCACCGCGTATAATGAAACGGTCAAACTATCACTCACTGTAGTTACGTGGATTGAAGACCAAGGGTGGTGGCGTTTCACATCTACGAGTCCCGGCCGGATCATCGACTCTCTTGATATGAAAGGGGCATGCTGAATCGATGGGATTTGCAGCGCGGTAAACCCATCCGTGCATTAAAACATGCAATTATCCCCGCAAGCCCCAATGACTTCAAATGCCTGAATCATTAAGAAAGACAACAATGAAGGTAGTGAATCATTGCACAGAAACGGAAGTTTCATATCAGCACGCACTTACCAGGTTGGTTGGTGCGGCTGTACTAGTACAGAGGTGGTGGTCGATCCGTTACATCATGATGTTGATTTCATGTTAAGATACTGGTGGGGAACTTGGTGAAAAAGCGTGAGGACAAGCGGCCCATCTGGGGCTCTAGACACCCAGCCGCATATGCAGCAAAAAAACTGATCTTTGAGATTAAAAAAATGGATCAGCGATATCGCTGTTAATGTGCAAGAATGCATTACGTGCCAGTGGGCGTGATCGTGATCGACTAGCAGGCTGTATTCATCTTCGGTAGCAGTACCCAACTACATAATTACCACGTGCCAGAGCAGTGCTAGTGACCGACCCTTGACTCGGACTGACCCTTTTATTCAGAAATACTTTGGTTATTTACATACATCATGGCTATCAACTCGTTCGAAACTTACACTCAAGGCGCAGAGCAGGACGAATCAGGCACTGGCGACCTGCCCACCTACGACGATCTTGCAGCACAAAGTAGTCCTAATTCACGGTGCGTGACATGAACGTCTCATTGTCGGGTGATATGAATACCCCTCACAGGTTTGGCCGGTGGAGAGGTTGGATCGAGAAAAGGTCGGGTGCTTCCTTGATCGTCCAGCAGGATAACACGTTGACTCCATAGCTGAGACTAGGGCTGCCGAGCGCTATGCCAACCAGACACCAGAAGAGATGGATCGGAGGCGTACCCGAGGCTGGGGTCTCGATCAAGAGCAAGAGCCTGTAAATATCTCGATAGCCCTTCTTAAACCTCTCTGACCGACAGATGAAATGATAAGGTTACCCAGGTGCAGCAATATCCCACCTCAACACTATCGGCGCCCAACGAGGCCCATCTTGACCAGAGCCTCTCGTTATCCGTCCCAGTCCCGTTGCGCATCCGAATAAATGAAGACCTTCCTGAGGTACCTGCACACTCAGAGCCGACCTTCGGTGCCTTACACACAGGCCAAGATTCAGCCTCCCCAGTGGATCCACTTTCCCAATCACAGCGGAACCTGCAGGGGACAAGCAACGAAACCCTCATTCCCAGTCATCTTCAAGTTCATCAGTTCGGGTCGCGATTTCTTCCACATACAACATCCCCTATCCGATGTATTCTTCCAATTCAACGCGACCGTTTACTGCTCATAGGTACAGACAGTGGTCTTTCAGTCCTAGATACGTATCCCACCGAATGGGCGAGTGATGGCAACGTTGGCATAATTCAGAAAGGCCCGGGTGAGGCCCAGGAACGTGTAGTTTGGGCGGGAGAGGCGTACGCATTATCTAGTCCCACTAACGCGCATTTATGCTCACAATCCGTCTAAATCATTACATTTATAGAGTGTACCAATTATCGATCCTCGAATATGAAGATATTGGCGAAGGCACGCCGCAAGGTGTTGTCCTGGCGCTTGTTGGCCCAGATCCCGACGCTCCTTCCGCCGCAAGTGGACATCAGGAGCCTTTGCGGAGCTTGAGAATGTATAATTTGGCGAGTTTAACCAGTCTCGCAAAATGGACAATCGCTCAACAGGTACGTATACTTATCTTGCTTCCGAGCCGTTCGCAAATCTCTTTCGGTACACAGGGCGCACACTCTGTGGATCTGCGTAGGGCTTCTGACTGGAATATCCAGCAAACGCCCGTCAAGAAACACCGCCCGGCGAGCAGTATTACACGCGGTCTAAAGAACCTTATCATCGAATCCCCCACACGAACACAGCAACCCGCAACTTCCTATCAAGCCCACCTATCTGCCCCCGCTGCCAAAAGACAAACCACCACTGCGTCCGCTGACTCTTCTTGGGATGTTGTCGATGATCTTCCTTTACGGTGGGCAACCGACTTCGTACCGCTTGCTAGCGCTGGTTCGCGATTGGCGAGTTCTAGTGTAATCGCATATGCCCTGTGGCAAGAGGGTGGAGCCGGGCCAGGTGGCGGAAGGCATGGACGCCGGGCGCTGCTTGCTGTCGCCACGAAAAGCAATATATTTTTATACGAAACCCCAAAAGGAGAGCGGGCGTTCCACTTTGTCAAGGTGACTGCCATCGTTTTGCCATCATTTGATCCGGACTAAACCTTGGCTTGTTGACTTGAATAGGAATTCTACACTCCGGTTGCACCGCGTAATCTCACGTTTGCGCATCAGTCCGTACAGGATACAGTCCGACCACCATCTGACAACAACTCACCACGAACAACCGGGCATGGTCATACCCGTGCCACATCCTCGGAGTCGCCTTTTTCTCTACATAACAGCCGTTCTTCCTTGGCTGCTCCCTCCAATCTCACTTACAGCGCACAGATGGTTATCTTTATCGTCTTCGAGAAGAAAGCGGGACTGATCCGCATCGCAGATGCGGCGGTAACGGAAGTAGAATTGTATGACACGGGAGGTGGAAGCAGTCTTTTAGGCGGAGGAAGTTTCTTGGTCGCCAAAGACTCGTTAAGTGTCGGAGGGTCTCTCGGGTCACGGCGTTCTCGAGCTTCTATCGACTTTATGGCTTTTAGGGAGGGAAAAGGTTCTTGGGTTCTCCCCACCCTCGTCGATCTGCCCGCGACGCAGCTTCCCACCGGAGATGTATCTCCTGCAAAGGCTGTGTACGTGCTCACGCGAGGCAAACAAAGCCACATCGTCTCCGCCCCGCTACCTCCTACTATTCAGAGCACCCCCCCGATCTACACTCTCACATGGTCCTCGCCTCCTTCAAGCGTAAGCCCACGTGTCTGCGTTCCGTCCCTCCCGCGATCACCTCGATCGAACCAAACACCGCCCTTCCTCCAACTCATCGGAATGGGCGAGGATGGTATCGAAGTGCTGGAGATACCTCTCACCACGCTCTGGAACCGCAAGGGGAAAGGGAAGGGAGCACCGCTGGCAGACCCGAGGCGCGTGCAGTCCTTCATTGGCGAGACTGGCTTCCTTGCTAATGGCGGACACTGGCATCACCTCGCTTCTGTGGCTGCACCTCAACTTGAGCGCACGGATTCAACGGCGTCGGCAATCTCGTTTGACAGCGTCGAGAGCGAAGAAGCAACGTCTCGGCTAAGGGCTGAGGCTGGGGTGTATGGGTGGCTAAGGAAGGATGTTGAAGATTGGCGGGTGTTCTGGGTTGGGGGGGATGCAAGGGATATTGGGGGTCACGACGAGGACGAGGACGGTGTTCTTGTGTAAGGAGGATACATATGCAATCGCAGAGGACGATTACTCTACCTGACATTCCCTTAAACCTGATTGTAAGATAAGCAGATTGAAAGCACGCATGTACAACATTCAGCCTTGATACCGTACAACTGACACACAGCAAAGTCCAAAACATTCGACTAAATATTACACATGCTAGAAACACTGTTAGTAATGTAGCGGGTAGTCCCATGGATAGTCGAAGGATGATGGATACGAAAAAAAGGATAGGGTAAACAAGAGAGCAAGACTCGGTGGGTTCTTTATGTACGCATTAGGAGAATAACAAGAGTCCAGCCACGATACGATATCGTGCTGTAATGTCATGAGTTTACGCCTTTCTTAACAACAACAGATGAGGCTCTGGTACGGGAGTCATCCAATGAATGACTGGGTTTGTGGCCTTGTGGAACAGGGTTCGGCTCAGGTCGGGAAGACAACGGCCGTCGATCACGGATCACGACAAATGATCTACCAGTTTCCTTCTGAGAAGACGAGGCTGTGTTTTCCTCGACATCTACATCGTCCAATACCAGCCCATCAGAATGTCTTCTATTGCGCCGGATATTGAACCAGTGCTTCTTCCTTGATTGGCCTGCATCCACGTTGTTTGCGGCAGTATCACCACTTGACGCCCTGGGTCCGGATCCAAGCCGTTCTCCAGTCTCAACCAAGGGATGAGATTCAGGAGAAGAACCCGAAGCTACACCAATACCTGCCATTTCACCAACGATGATGGCAGTCTGGCTCTTCGTTCTCATGTGAGGCAGCATTGCGCCCTGCGGCAGCCCTGAGTTGGTGAACACAGGTAACCTCGCCACGTTGGCCACTGACGTTGTGGGTGTTGGTATCTCGCCGTCGTGGGATAAAAACTTGGGTGAGCTCCCAGCAGCAGGCCCAGAGCCTTTGCGCTCCATGCTCGGGAACGTGAGCGTAGACCCTTCTCCTTTCCCTCCTGCAATGGCATACGGAGAGTCAAAATGCGCACGCCCACCTCCAACGCGGGAGAACCCTGAATTAGAGGTTTGGGTTTGCGGTGAGGACTCGGCGCGATCATATGATAATCTGTTCCCAGGTCCAAGGAAGGGCTGCCACGCGCCCATGATGTGTGCGCTTTCGTCATCGTCATCACTATCCTCCCTATACGGCCGTAGAGCATGTTCGGGACGCAGCACTGAAGGAGGCTGCCCAGAGTGATTTGAAACGTCGGAAACCTTCGCTTGTTGGGCAAAGGACGCATTAGGCGGCACATACAAAGCTGAATCACGAACGGGATAGGAGTCCCGAGCAACGGGCGAGTGTACCTCGGTAGCTCTGTACCGTCTGCGCTCACCACTACTCTTGCTGCGTGTACCACAGCAACCGAGGAATGCAAGTGCGCCTACAAGACCACTGTCGACTGGGCGTCTCGATCGGTCGAACCCCACACGACCGAATATGCGAACGAGAGCCTCCACGATCTTGACCACGAGTATGAGGAAGAAAGTAAGATAAACGAGGCACAACACGATGAGTATGCCGTAAGCGACCCATCCACTGGCCGCTGACCCAATAGATATCTGATTAAGTAATACTTCATGAGTTATCTGCACGGTGAATAACAACGAGCTCAGGCTCACCGTCGGCGTCAAAATCACAAGCAAGACCGCGATCACGATTCTGGCGACGCAAAACAGGAAACTTATGAGACCCATGCTTGCTCCGGTGCCCCATGGAAGCCATATGCTCGTGATCAGAGCACTGACCACCTCCGAGACAAGAATCACTATGGCCTGAGCTGTACCACTCCGTTGACCACACCCTATTGCGACTCCATTGACCAGGTTCGACAAGAAGAGTAGCCCGGAGAAAAGCTGGGAGCCAGGGCGGAAGTGATTATACAGAGGTCCAAGTGCAAGGAGCGTCCGAGTCTCATCGTATAGCTTTGTCGTGGGTGTTCGAGCAAGCCGAAGGAATAGCAGCAGAGGGAGGATAAAAGAGAATAGAGCAAATGAGAGGGCACCAAGGGCGATGGCGGTGCCGGTGGTACCGGTGGATAACCTGTACGCCGAGAAAATGGTGACGGGGAGGTGAAAAAGGGAGAGTACGCGTACGATGTTGCCAATCAGAACGCTAGTGTGAAATGAGTTGAAGTCTGGACGGAGCCAACGCCGCCGAAGTGTAGGATATGCGTGACCATGTGCATTCAACGAACGGCTTTCGTCGAAGTTAGTGTCAAGTACGTCTTTGCTTCCTCCTGACAAGCGTGGGCTACGGACTTTACTTGCCGTGCTCGTGAACGTCCCAGATGTCGGAAGGCCAGTCGTGTTCGAGTTCTGCGAGAAAACCCAGTCGATCATCCAGACAAAGAAGCTAAGAACGATAATTCCGGCTAATATGGCAAGAAAGATAGCAAGGCAAATCCCAAAGAGGTCTTGCGGGGCAACACCGACGCTCCATGCGAAGGCTTCAATCCCATTAGGTGTTCCTGGAGGAAGCAAAAACAGAGTGTTGGGAATGGAGGTGTTGATGTAAAGGACGCTGGAAGGGTCGTTCAGTTGATCCGCGAAATTCGAAGGGGGATTATATGGTTGGATATCTAGAGGATTCCAGTGCACCGAACCCGACGTGAGAGTGACATCTGCGGCACACCAAACGTTGAATCGATTTGAGTTATATGAATCCGAGCAAACTTACTGTATATAAGGGTAGCCCAAGAAGTTTGCGAGAGTAACGGGTCTGAAAGATAGCTAAGGAGCTGAAGTTATAACGCAGAGTATCGCCTCACAAATGAATGGTGGCCACTGGACGGCGACCATAGTCAGCGCAGCACACCATTGCGTGTGCATCATAATATCACGCAGCGAAGGAGAACCTGTATCAAAGATAAGATGCTGTAGAGCTAAATAAGACGAAATCACGTACAAAACCTCATCAGAGCGGGGGACGTTGCCAGACGCTCACCACTAATCGCACTCGCGAGAATGAAACCAGCATTCTCCACGCGGTGCCAAATGCCCGGTCCTGGCCGACTGGTTCCACGCCCCCATGCAGAAGTAATGCGAGCAATGCCAACGACCAGCCAGTAAGCTATTGCCAGACCTACGGTAGCCCAGAGGACGATGCGTGCCAGTCCATACGAGGAACCGAGTGGTCCAGGATGAAGCGGCGTAGTTGCGATACTGAGACACAACATCTCTTGTTCAGAAGGGTCAAGTGCGCGAAGCTGTGTATTCATAGTGGTGAGGGAGTTTTTGGTGTTGAATGGCAATGAAACTGAAAGTGCGTATGGCCCAGCAGGGATGGGACAATAGGTCGCATTCGAAGACGAAAGGGTAGGGAGTGGCGAAGGTGGACGGATGGAGTCGCATAAATAAGAGTTGTTATTGAAAGTGTTGATTGTGAGTGTCGTGGCTTCCGTGAAGAGCGTAGCTGCTAGGCGAATAGACACGACTTTAAGCAGGGCTTGACGTGAGTTCTACTGCACCAAACATACCGAGATTTGTGCCAGTGCCAAGGATTTCTGAGGCTGCCTGGCCAAGCACGGTGATGTTCAGGGTCTGGCCGTCTATTATCTGCGAGTACACAGTTTCAACAGTCATTTTTATGGATCCATCACCGGAGAAACAGTCATCGAATTGGAGTGTTGCAGGCTGTGAGAAAGACGGACGGGGGGCAAGGCATAGCAGAAGGAGTAGAGATATTAATAAACACCTCGACAACGCAGTGCCCGACGACGAGGCTGGCGAAGTCATCGTTGTGAACGGCGAGCACGAACGGTTGGGAATGGTACCAGCAGTGCGCTCATCAACGCACTGTGCGGCAAGTGCTTCCCTTGTGTGTGATCACACGCAGCATCGATTACCACGCCACCGATTTCACAGCCAAATCATCCGTGCCGATTCTGCGGCCTTCGCAGCGGCGAGCTTCACCATTGAGACCGCCAGAGTCGTGTAGCTAGTCCTCCGTGTCACTGGATCCCTGAGGCCCAAGGACCCACCGAACGGTTTGAATCCAGAAATACATGCGCCGACGAGCGTTCGTGAGACATCGCTGTCATGATCTTGATGACAGGATCATTGCGAACCTGCCACTGGCATGTGCATGACCAAAGTTCTGGAACTGCTTCGCCTAATCGCTTGTCAGACATGTACATGACTCCCCTCCGATGTGATTTCGCGAGAACAGTCGTAGGATGCGTTCTGGTGCGTTGCCTGCAATTCGCCTCCCCATACATTATGATACATATCCAGCCCATGTGCAGCGGAAGCTTAATAACTTGGATTTATTGCTCCTGCACTCTAGAGCGTGTTGTGATGTCAATCCCTCATGAGTCATGAGGCCTTCAGGCCTCAGGAACAACTCTTGATTACCGCGCGAACCTTTGTGTTGCACACAAAGACCGGCCAGCGTCTGGGAAGCCAATGTCGTATATATGTATGCTCCGATAAATAACTGTGGTCACATCAGACTTTTGCACAAACGTTTTATGCATTGAAAACCTCCACAGATCAGCAAAACTGAGATGTTCGACCCGAACGGTAAGCAACACGCGACAGAACATCCGTAGACTACATCATCTCTCAACATGGCGGAGTTGCCTCCGCCAGCATTTCCCACGTGAAGCACCCCCTGGGCGTCCCCTTGGACTTGGGGAGCCGTTGTGCTGTATCAGCTAGGCAGAGAGCTCGGGGGATCTCACTTGCAATGCAGGAAAGCCTCCGAAGCCCTAGGTCTCATCAGTTTGGACTGGGGGGCTGATGGGGCAAGGGCAGAACTTTAGTAATGATTGGGTCATCAACCAATTCGTTGGTCCTTCACTAAGGGTAAAAGTCTCTTCGCAACATGACAATTATTCTTGGTATCCTGTTCTGAGCCCGATGCAAAGGGTTCGGAATGTTCACGGCTGATCAACAGGGTTCCATGTCACCGCACCGTCCGCCCCCTTATCCAGAGCATCAAGTGCCGCCATATCCTCTCCATCAAGGTGGAAATCGAACACCTTGAAGTTTTCCTCAATCCGCGAACGAGAAGAGGATTTTGGAAGTGGTACGAGTCCTTTCTGTAAAGACCATCGGATTAGAACCTGGGCAGGGGATTTCGCCTGCTGGAAAAGCAACCCAATTCAACACGTTTCGCGTTCTGCTCCCCGCGGTCTGTACATACCTTCTTTGCAATTTCAGACACAACCACGTTATCCATTCCATTCCCTTTTCCAGCCACATCACCGCGAACGAGTGGTGAGTAGGCTTGCACGATGATACCTTTCGTGTTGCAGAATGACACAATCAGGCGTTGTTGGCAGAACGGATGAAGCTGTCATAGTGCATGGTGTGAGTGTGATGTCAACGTCAGAAATACCCCTGTCAAGATTGTCTGACCTCGATCTGGTTCACGGCAGGAAGCTCTAGGCCAGCGTTCTCGATCTCAGCAATATGCGTCGGCCCGCTGGGACACTTGTGTTTAGTTTCGAGCAAATGAAACAAGCCGCGACCGTACTAGTTCGACACCCCCACGCTGCGTATGAGGTTTTCACTCTTAGCTTTCAGAAGGGCTCTGTATGTTGCAAGCCTCTTCTCCGGTCCGCCGTGTGGGGAGTGGATAAGATAGAGATCAAAATAACCTGGGCCCATGAGAATTCATGCTGCGCCATGTTATGAAAGGAAGACTTGCCACAGCCGAGCTGTTCAACCGACTCCCTAACACTGTCGAGTGTCTTCTCGTACCCAAAGTCTGGGTGATATATCTTCGAGACTGTCTCACAGGGCCGATTACTCTGCAAGAAAGCACGGTATCCTCAATGTCACGTACTGATGAAGATGTCCTCTCGTGGAACATTAGACTTTCGCACCGCTTCACCAACCTGCGCTTCATTCTGATAATACCGCGCAGAATCAATCATCCTTCCGACGCGATGCCATCCACAATGAATACAAGTTGAGAGAGAAGGAAAAAAAAAAAACCACACCTGTATCCAACCTTCAATGCAGCTTCACATGCTTCGGCGCATTCTAGATTTTCAAACACCCCAAGCCCAATAGTGGGCATCGGGTACCCTGCCGAAATTCAGCCAGAGCATCGCTGTAAGACTATACTTACCAGAATTCAAGGCAACTACGTTTTTCATAGTTAAAGCGCTCAGGATAGTTGGTTCTTGAGTAGACTATCGTACGTTCGTGATAGACTCCCAATCGCTCGTGCCAGTGGAATTTTTTCATGACGGCCACGTCGGCCAGGTTGTTGCTTGGATCTGTCACGGTGGTCAGCGGAACCTTTTAGTAGTACTATGCCTTACAGTGTACTCGGCAGCACATACCAGTCGGCGGTCACAGGAAATAACGGATCGTCACAGAATATCACAAATGCC